>CABHPR010147182.1:23939-49923 GCA_902168415.1 Peromyscus melanophrys
TGTGTGTGTGTGTGTGTGTGTGTGTGTGTGTGTGTGTGTGTGTGTGTTTGTGTGTGTATGTGTATGTTATTTTTTTTTTGAGACAGTTTTTTTTTATTGTGTATGCTGGTCAGTCTTCAAATTTGGGATCTTCTCCTGGGATTACACACCTATGCTACCATTCTGGGCTCAGGTTCTTTTCCTGACAATACTCTACAAATATTTTTATATCACTTATTAAAAATTAAAATTACGTATTTTGTTACTAATTAAATACACATTGACATTAGAAGGCAACTATCCATCAGTCTACATTTAAGCCCATCCTTTGAATAGATGCATCAGCTAGCTTAATTCTAGACTAACCTTAGAAGGATGCTTGTAGAATGAATAGATTTGGAGAACTGAGATACTACCTCCCATGAGGACAACAGTTACACTGGCCTATGGTTACCAGTCTTACCCACAAAAACATTCAGGGTTCAGCTAAACTTGAATTTTTAGGTGAAGTGTTTGTAACACTAAGCAATAGTTATCCACTATTTATTGGCAGTTCATTTAGACTAATGCCCTAATCTTAACTGGCAACCTTGCTTAGTGCCAATTTTAAACAAGCTCATCAATTGTGCTTGCAGAAATCCACACCCCATATATAATCTCACTAGGTCTTGTAAGCTGGACTTCAGGAAACCAGACACATGCTGCTGCTCCAGCTGCTGCTTTTGTTGTCAAAGTCTTTCATTTGTGAGCTATGCCCTCCACTACTCTGCCAGCATCTGTGATACGATGGCAAGTTGTTTTATCTCATAAATAGATTCTAATCGCAGGCATATCATGACTCTTGACACCTAACTTTCTCACTAAAATGTAAAAAGACTTTGACAGCAGGGACCACTTTTCTTTTGTTTAACATTACACCTGGCAAAGTGCCCAGTACCTTTCACTGGATAAATAATTGTTGAAGAGGCTCATAAAAGAATTACAGAATGAGCTGTCAATTGATTTTCAACTGCTAAACTCTAGAAACTTTTGTTATGCAAATAGCATGTATTCCCTGGTGCTGTCATCCTCTGAGTCCTTCTCTCCACCACTATCTTTCCTTTCATTGTTTTCCCATCTTTACTTCAGTTTCCATTGTCTATTTCATTCTTTAGCCTCTACATCAGGGTTACCCCACCCCCACCCACTGCTTTAGTACAGGCACTTAGCCATAATTGTGATACCTCCCAAGACTTGAATGGACCAAAAAAACTGCTAATTGGTGGGAACTGCTGAGGAACTTCAGTGTCCAAGGCATGGTCTTAAATTTTACTTTAATTCCTATATACCCCTCTTGAACACAGTGAACAGTACTTTACTGGGCTGGTTTACATACATTTGACCCTCATTTGACAGGTTAATGTGGTGAATAACAGTGGCTTGTGGGATCACTCAGACCAGAATTGGGTACTAAATTTTCTCGGAACCATCCTGGTCCTGAGAACATTGTACAAAATAAAAACAAAAACAAAAAACACACACACAAAAAGGATACAAAAAAGTATATAAACACACTCATGCAGTGTAAGTATACCTTAATAATCTACTTACTTAAGGATACATATATATATATATATATATATATATATATATATATATATATATTGCTTATAGATCACTCATCTGTGTTTCTATTATCTTTTCTATTAGTGAAGTGAGGATTAATTTATAAAACCAACATAATTATTTTTTCAGATGAATAGAAAATGTTTAAAGAAACTCTCTGATAACTGTATACTATGAAAGATTTTACTACCCAGTCATCTGAGAGACTTTATTTCTCAGAATTTGATGGTTGAAGAGGATGAAAATATTCAACACCAAAGAATGCTACTTTGGTATATTGATTATGTTGAGTTAGGGGTAACTGAGAATCAATGAATGTGAAAAGGATCATCTTAGAGCTTCCTGTAAATGACTAAAGGAGAATTGATACATACTATGAATCTGTTGGCCCAGAAGAGTTTTAGGGTCTTGAAGTAGACAGGAAATGGGCACTAAAATGCTGCTGCAACAATGCTTCCAAATAGTATTTTTCTTCCATCAATTCCCCTTAGACTGACAGCTCACACTGTGTGTACAATAGAGGACTAAACTATTTTCCCATCTCTACCTTGTATCAGCCTTCTTAAAAGTGACATGTGAGCTCTCAGGTATATTTGCTTTTGTGGTCCTCACATCATTTCCTCAAGGCCTGTATTCATATGAAACTACAAGCAGTGAGTGGAGTTTGTATCTCTCTTTTCCTATTAATCAGTTGAATGAGCAGAGACTTAATTTCTGAATACATGGGGGGAACAACAATCCTTTTTTTCCCCTTAGGAAGCCTGATCAAGAGAAAATGTAATTGCTACAAAGATTACACAAAGTAACATTGTAGAAAAAGGAAGTAAAATAATGAAAGGGATTAAGACTGAACTACAGCTACATTGACTAGATGACATGGCAACCTGCAATGGATCAGTAAATGAATAACTCGAGAATTTCTACTGAAATCAAAAATCACCGGGAAAGCAGGATCCTCAGACCAGGTGTGAGAAGGAGTGCTAGAGATTGACAACTGGGAAAACAGCCTGAGGCAAGATGTAAGCTATGAGGCATTCTGAGAGTATCAGAGAAGGAAGAAGAATGTGAGAAAATTCCAAAAGCGGCCAATGAGACAGGGATGGCCAGGAGTGTTTCTTAAAAACCCATCAGCCATGTGTGACTGTTCACTGCAGGTAAATAAGTTGAAGACCAAACTCACTGAGAACATAATTTCATTCACTCCTACAGCCTGCAGTTAAACAGGAAGACAAGCATTTGGACAGTCTCCCAGCCAAGTTTAGCCATAATAAGGCATTTTCGTGGTTAGATCTGGTGACTCAGCTGAGTAATAGAATTTTTGTTCAATATGAGAGGCTAGACTCAAACAAACATAAAACCAAACACAAATCAAAAGAAAATAAAAGCCTAGATAATTCTATATAATTTGTTTATAACTTATGTTCTTTAGCACCTAGGAGCTCTGGGCTCAACCATGTCCTATTAAGGGCAAATCTTTGCAGAACATGTGAGCATAACATATTTTAGAATAATCATTTGTCCTAAACATGCAGGTAAGTATATGCAAATAAATAATGCTTGGCTTTTGATTAGATCAATCTCACTGACAGTGTTGTCTAAGCTCTCATACTTCTGATTCATTTATTTGCATGCAAGAAAATGATAATGGTGCTCTACCACCAAATCTGGTGATCCCAGACAATAATGACACCTTCTTTCCTTCAGAGTCCTGAGTCCTGATCCATACTTACATTTCAGCTCAACTCTGCCTCTACTCTTACATCTGTTATATTTTTATAGTGATTTTCAAAAGTTACCAATCTATAATAAGATATAGCCTTGAAATAGTCTTGTATCTACTAGGGTGCTTTTTCTAAGCTTACTTTAAAATTTGCAATATGCATTTTTAACATTTTTGAGATATATAATTACATCATTTCTCCCACCCCTTCTTCCTTCCAAAATCTCCCACTTACCCCATCTCTTTTAAATTCATAGCCTCTTTCCCTTTAACTGTTGCTACATATATAAAGTTACATGCATATAAATGTTACATATATATTTGTAAATACATAAATACAACCTGTTCAGTCTGTTTAATTATAACTATATATGTACACACACACACACACACACACACACACACACACACACACACACACATACACACACACACACACACTTTTCAGAGCCTATTACTTGGCATTGCATCATACCTGGTATGTACTTCCCTGGGAAGACTTTCTCTAGCTCTCAGCATTCTTCAGTTGTGATAGTGCATTTTGAATGTTTGAGACCTCATGGACTTTCCCTTGTCCATACTAGCATATCTATTGGTGTTATTCCTGTTCAGGTCATATTAATGCAGCTATGATAGTAAGAATTTATGGATGTAGCTACTCTCATTTCTAGGAGACACAACCACACAGTAAACCTTCTGCTTCTCTGCCTCTTACATTTTTTCTGCCCCCTCTTCCACAATCATCCCTGAGCCTTAGGTACAAGGGTTATGCCGTAGATGTATCAATTTTGACTAGACTCTACAATTTTGCATTTTGATTGGTTGTTTTTATATAATGGTCTCCATCACAACATGTATTTTTAAAAGGTACTAAACTTAATATTACTTGAATGATTATGTTGTACTTATAATTTTGTAACACTTAATCCTATTGTCATCACTATGGTTGTGCTATTCCCTTACTATACTTTCATTTGAACTTAACTGAGAAAATTACTAAGTATTAAAATTAGTATATATGTCATTTCATAAAGTTATCTTGTAGTTATGACCCAAAAATTTTACTTTGGGGATTTAGATATGGCCTATCAGTTAAGAGCATTCACTGCACTTATAGAGAAACTGAGTGTAGTTTTACCTGTCAGAGGACTTGTAAGCATCTGCAACTCCAGATCTAGGAGATCTGATATAGTCTTCTAGTCTCCTCGGACACCTTCATTCATGCACACATTACCACACACAGACACAAATTTATTTATATAATTAAAAATAATCATTAGTGAAAGGTGCATTTGTCAAATTTCAAGTAGTAGAAAACCAGAAAATGAGTCTGATAGTAAAGATACTTCAATTCAAACTAAGATGTCACATTTTCACCAAAAGCATCCTGAATGAAAGGCAATATGATTCTCTAAGACTATTTATTCAGCTTAGTGTTTATTTTCTGGAAAATTGTGTATGTATACCTATACTTACACATGTGTATATGCATGCTTTTGCTAGTTTGAATAATTAGAAAACATAGTTTAAAGAAATATAACAATGCTGCTTTCTAGTTTCTTTTTTAAAATAAATATACTTGGCTTCCTAATTTTGCCTTGACTTGTGATTCTTCTTCATTCACTACAAAATCTGAAAGAAAGAATTATCATCAAATCAATTCCAAATTCTATTACTTTGATTTTGCTACCCCAAGGAATTAGACCATAAATACACCAAGTAAACAAAGAACTCCAGAACTCATAGCCTATCTTTAGGGAGTGTGAGATGGAAGGAACAAGTCATACTATATAATACTAAATCATTGTTCATTTACATAATATTTTCCCCATGGGATTTGCAGGTTGATTTATGTTAGTATTGAACATGGAGGTTTTTAATTTGTTTGCTACATTAAGCATGAAATCATTTTGCTCTTTATATTGACTTGTATTGCACGTGTTTGCCTTAGAACTGAAGTATGAAAGGACGATGGTGAGAAGAGGAGTTTGTGACGATCCTGAGCAATTTATTTGCATTTCACAGACCTTGAGCACATTGTAAAACACACAATGCTTTTTGATTTTATATTTAAAATTAAAACTTAACAAACTGACACCGGCGATTTAATTAATTCTATAAGAAAGTATCTTTCTAAAAGATAAACTTATTTGTTTATTTACTTTGCATCCCAGCTGCAGTTTCCCCTTCCTCCTCTCCTTCAAGTCCCCCTCCCCAGCCCCTCTCTGTTGTTCCCCCTCCCCAGCCCCTCTCTGTTGTTCCCCCTCCCCAGGCCCACTCTGTTGTTCCAACTCCCCAGTCCACTTCTCTGTTTCTTTGTAGGAAAGGGCAGGTCTTCCTCGAGTATCAATAAACCATGGCATATCAAGTTACAGTAAGACTAAGCATCTTTCCACTATTAAGGCTGGGAAAGGTGACCCAGTATGAGGAGTAGGGTCCCAAAAGCCAGTAAAAGGGTCAGGGACAGCCACTGCTCCCGCTGCTAAGAATCTCACAAGAGGACCAAGCTACATAACTCTGATGTATATGCAGAGAGCCTAGGTCAGTCCCTTGAAGGCTTCCTGGTTGTCAGTTCAGTCTCTGAGAATCATTTAAGTCAGACTTGCCTGCTATTTCACTATCAAAAACTCAATCCAAGAGAGTCTGCAGTATCTCACTTTCTCCCACAACAAAGTTGCTGAGTAGAAGTCGGGGCATGGAGGGGATGGTGGGAGTTTGTTGATGGACCTTGTCTGTCATCTTGGGTCAAAAATCTCATAAGACCACCTTGGTCTTCTCTTGGGTCATTGCAAGCAACAGCTACGTTGTCTGATGAGAGTCTGTAAGGACTCCCAGGTCTGCCTCTCCGGGGACTCCCAAACCTCTTTTGAAATAGGAGCAATACTCAGAAGTTTCCCTTCTGACTTTCTTAGCCCTATTGCTTGGCCATTTTTTTTTCTTTTTTTCTTTTTTTCCCCCCAGTTACAAAGGGATTTAGACCATTATAGAAGGAAAGGAGCAGTTTTAGAAGAATTATCTTCTTGTATGGTATGGCCCTTTCATAATATAAAATATAGACAATTCACAAGAAAAAACAGTAAGTTTTAATATGTTCTGCTGATAAGAATGTTGTTGGGAGCCGGGCATTGGTGGCGCACGCCTTTAATCTCAGCACTCGGGAGGCAGAGCCAGGAGGATCTCTGTGAGTTCAAGGCCAGCCTGGGCTACAGAGTGAGTTCCAGGAAAGGCGCAAAGCTACACAGAGGAACCCTGTCTCGAAAAACCAAAAAAAAAAAAAAAAGAATGTTGGAATGTTGTTGGGAATTTTTAATTTCCTAGGCACATTAGTGATCCTTCTGGTCAGAACTTTACCATTCCTGTGGCATCAGACTCCATGCTTAGACACCACTCTGTTAGACCTGGTTAATTCTAAAAATTTTGTAAGTGATAGCTGTTTACATTTTTGAGACACCTCTCTCATTAAAGCATTAGAAAAGTTGTTTCCTACTTTTCCTGTGGATGCAAATCCAATAATTTTGATACATTGCTCACTGATTTTATTGTTCTGATCATTCTAGTTCATAACTAACAAGGTTTTATTTTGATATATTTGAGGATAGTTACTTTGCTCTGTTTGCTTTTTAAATAATCTTACTACATTTTATACTCTTGGGAAATCTGCTATTATTAACACTCTAGAAGGAAAAAATAGCAAATTAAAGATTAAATAGAATTGCTTCATCTTTATTTTAAATATTAGAAGATAATTATATTCCTAAATAATTTGAGGGAGTCACCCACTCCTAGTAGACTTGGTGAATTTATTAAGCAGAGCTGTATTTAATAGAGTTTTTCTTTGAGCTTTCCTGGGAGCGGGCTTGAAAAGGGCTCATAAGGAAATACAATATTAATAAATGTGCTTGCTACAACCCTCCAAGTAATGTGTAGTCAGTGGCTCTGGACCTACTTACTGCCCCAGGGCTCTGCAATAACGAGAATAGCACATCAGTGTTATTCACTAAAATTGTTGATTTTCAAATTAGAAAAACAAAACAAAAGGAAAACCAGCTTTTTGGTATAATATTATAATTTATGATGTGTTTAATAGTGCTTATTTTTTGTAGCAAGAATCTTAAAAGGTCTTATTAATAAAATCAAACCTGGAGCCAGGTATTAGAGTGAATGCTGGAAGATCAGAGAAGCAGAACAAGCCACAGCCACCTCACCTCACCAATTCCTCAGCTGATCCTGTTTCCTCAGACTGGAAGCCTCTGCATCCTCATCCGAAAGGCTCTCAGATGAACTGCTGCTAAAAGCCTAAAAGCTTAACCAGGCTCTAGTTCCTCGTCCTCAAGCCTTAAATACCTTTCTGCTTTCTGCCATCACTTCCTGGGGTTAAAGGCATGTGTCACTATGCCTGGCTGTTTCCAGAGTGGCCTTGAACTCACAGAGATCCGGACGGATTTCTGCCTCTGGAATGCTAGGATTAAAGGTGTGAGTACCACCATTTTCTGGCCTCTATGTCTGTCTAGTGGCTGTTCTTTTCTCTGACCCCAGTTAAGTTTATTAGGGTGCACAATATATTGGGGAACACAATATCAACACATTTGTTGTTTGTTGATGTCTGCTAGAAGATGGAATTTCTGGTGTTTTCATGTTAGGGTTCCTTAGACCACTTAAACTGGAGTGTCACAAAAATAATGATTTCTCCTCCTCACTTTATGTATGTTTTTGAATTTATTCATTAAAAATATCATACATGGGGCTGGAGAGTTGTTTCATTGTTCAAAAGCACTGGCTGCTCTAGGTTCGATGTAGGCAGATCATAACATCTTGTAACTCCAGTTCTAGGGCCTCTGAGGGCAACAGACATGCATGTGATACACAGACAAGCATACTGACCAAACACACATACACATAGATAAATATATTTAATTTAAAAGAGAAACTATTATACATGTATAAAGTGAATTCTGTGGTGATATTTTATTTGTGCTGAAATGTGATATTTTATTTGTATGTTAATAAAGTTTGCCTGGAGATCAGAGGACATAGATAGCCATCCATAAACAAAAGTCAGGCAGTGGTAGCACACACCCTTACTCCATTCACATGGCAGGCAGTCTTTGTGTGTTCAAGGACAGAGCCAAGTGTGGTGACACGCACCTTTAATCCCAGTACCAACCATAAAGACCTGGAGGTCTGTATAGACAGGCAGTGACAAGGAAGTGAGGTGGCTGGGCTAAGAGCCAATGAGAAGGCAGAACAGCAAGGCAATAAAGGTGCAGGTTAGACAGGAAGAAGCTGGTTCTCTCTGGGGAAGCTACAGCGGTGTGGTGAGTAAGGTTAGCTGGTGGTTATCACTATTTCCCTGAGCTCTACAGCTTTCACCCCTCTATTTGGCTCTGTGTTTCTTATTTAATAAGACTGTTTAGAAACTCATCTACAGAATTCTGATTTACTGTAACCTCTACCCTATCTAATATCCCTCTCTTCCCTCTTTCCTACAATTTGCTTTTTTTTGGTTTTTTTTTTTTGGGGGGGGGGGGTTTCGAGACAGGGTTCCTCTGTGTAGCTTTGCGCCTTTCCTGGAACTCACTTGGTAGCCCAGGCTGGCCTCGAACTCAAAGAGATCCTCCTGCCTCTGCCTCCCAAGTGCTGGGATTAAAGGCGTGCGCCACCACCGCCCGGCGACAATTTGCTTTTAATCATTCATGACATTCTGTTTATATACTCACTAAGCTTAAGCAGGATCAGCTATGTGACCACAAATTTGTCTTGTTTAGCTTGGGCTACCCAGGTGTCATGTATCCTTAGCATCTTGTGTCTCTTCATTCACTGTCCGTCACTGAAAAGGGAAACTTCTCTGACTACACTGAGAGTAACACTTGTGTATAGTATAGACATGAATCTTTAGAGGGGAACCTTAGACCATAATTTAGCTAATCAACCCCCAGACCAGATGTATAAGGTGCCATATTTTGTTTGGAAAGTTGGTATTGTAGATCACAGGTTTCACTCCTGGGTAAGCCCTGGATGCCTTTTCTCCCATAGTAGCCTACATAGTATCTTCTTGCATTACAAAGGCTAGCCAGCATGGAAGAGGATCCTGCTCAGTTTAAGTTAGACTTGTTTATTCCATTAAAGGTGTGTAATGTCTTCAGTGGTAGGATCTTGCCAATTGCTTATGAAAAAAAAATTACTTATGAAAACCAGAAAGTATGGCAAGAGACTGTAATGTTCTGGGAACCTCTCTGGCTAACAACACAAAGAAGGAATCTCACAGGGCACTGGGGATTTTGTTTAGTAACCTTGGGTTTTCGGAAGAGTATTATCCAGATATGAAAGATGTCTTCTTTTTTAACCCTGTCTTAACTTATACTTTTAATTGGTTTGCAAAGTAATAACTTTTCATATGATTGCTTCATGTATCTTTAGTTTTGGTTAACTGTTTCTCCTTGTTCCTTTTGCTCATCTATCACGCAACCACCATTTTTTCTAACTGTTCGCCCTCTCTCATTCTGTTTACAGATCATCTATACTCTTCTCCCTGCCCCCAACACACACACCTTAAGGCACCTCCCGTACCAATGGCCTTCTTGCAGTTTTAATACTTCTGTAGGTACTCCTGGTCAAATACATAAACTTAAAGATTTGAAGCCATGAGCTATACATGAGAATGTGACATTTGTCTTCCTGAACTTGAATTACCTCACTGAGTAATATTTTTAAAACTTTTATCTATTTACTTTCAAATTTTAATATTTAATTTTTTATAGCTGAATAAAATTCCATAGAAGGAGCACCAGTTGTATAATAGGCTTGTACTTGTTATATATAATAATTGTGTCACATGCCCCACATTTTCACTAGTGTGTGCTCAGGAATAGCATACTTGGACCAAATAATACTTCTAATGTTTGTGTTTTAAGAAACCTTCAGACTGGCATCCAAAGCAGTTCACTGTTTTAAATTTCCACAAACAGTGAATAGGTTCCCCTTTCTCTATATCCATGACAGCAATTGTTGTCATTTGATTTCTTGATAAAAGCAATCCTGACAGGGGTGAGATGGGATGTTAAAGAAATTATAATTGCATTTCTCTAATGGCAATGATTTAAGCATGATTATAAATATGTTTCATAGGGGGTCTGTGTCTTACTTGTATCAAAAAATTTTGTTTTTCTGATATTAATTTTCACCACACATGGCAAACCTATTTACATAAATATAAGTAGAGAACATTAAGTCCAAGTTATCTTGAGTCTGTGGATGTGACATATATACCATAATGTATTAGGCATAGGGTGATCATTCAGATGAATAAGTTCTCAAAAAAATGAGAAGAATGATTCAACAGCTGAAAGAAAAAAATAGGTGAACTGGCATGGCAAACTAATCCTTACAGGAACAGATAGAGTGTGTGCACTTGGAGTACTTTTGTGTCTTGTGATCCCTTTGTATATTCTCAGTCACTACGGGGGGGGGGGGAGGTTCCCCAGGGAAGATGAATGATGGCAGTTTTACTCTCCAGAGCATTTTTGCTTAGCCATAGAAGGGAAGCACAGAAAGCTGCGACTACCTCTGCTTCATCTCAAATGTCTCTAGTTTGCATACTGCTTCTTTCCTCGTGGGTCCCTTCACATACATGCTCTGACAGATCTTCATGGCTGGTACACGTTGGCTGAATATTTTAAGAAGAAATTTGGTATCATCTATGCTTGCTGATTGAGTCAACCACTAAACTTGATGGCACTTAGAGTATAGATGTGCATAGAGGACTTCATAAAGACATTTAGTTTTGGAGTGCATATGACATTAAACTTCATTTGAGAATATCCAATATGGAAAAGTAAGCAAGCAAAGCCTAATTGTTAATCAGAATAAGTACTTGTAGAGGAAATTTTTAATAAGCCTGTATAATGAGATACTAAATAGTACTTAATGGGACATAGGTTAATCAGATAAAAGCAAATAAAAACTACAAATGAGTTACCAGTTCATTACAGATAGAATCACTACTATCAAAGAAAACAAAGAAACAAACAAACAAGTACCAAATAGTGGTGAGAATGTCAGAAGCAAACATCGAGAAAAAGAAAATGGACTCTGTGGTGGTTATTAAAATTAGTGCAGCCACTATGTCGAACAATGTTTCTAAATAGGTTTAAATGTGTAAATTACAAATAAAATCCAACAGTCCCACTTTAGAGTGCATGACTGAAAGATATAAAGTCATCAAATCAAAGAGATAACTGAATTCCTAAGTTTATTGTTACACTAGTCATAATAACAGAAATGTAATCAACAGAGGTAAACATCGACAGATGAGTGAATGAAGAAGGTGTGGTAGATACATACTGTGTAGCACTTTCCCCTGAGACAAAACCTTATTTATTTGGGGGAAGCTCTATAAAACAGATGTTCTAATGAGAGATGAAAACCCTCCATCAAACAAAGAAGATAACTTAGCATGCAAGACCTTTTGATGAGAGGTAAAATATTCTAAATATCATCAAGCTAGTTCTTTAAGCACAGAAAATAAGCAACTAAAGGGCTTCAGAAAGTCCCTAAAACTTATTATATTTACTAGACTTTTCCATCTCCAAGCATATATAGGCAGTTAAGGACTGCCAAGGGACACTCTGAAAGAAATTGGGCTGCCCAGAAGAGACTCAGACCAGCTGAGCTGCCTGGAAGAAACAGAGATCAGCCAACCCACCTGGATGAAAAAGATGTAACTGAGTTGCCTACTTACAGCTTGGACCAACAAAACTTCCTAGCAGAGCTAAATAAGCCCGTCAAGTTGCCTGGAAGAGGCTCAGAACAACCTGGAAATGACACTCACCAACCTGTTGAGCTACCTGCAGGTTGTGCACCATAGTCTAGATCTTCAGCTTTTCTGAGCTGTCATGCAGGTTGCTGTGGACTTTGGGGATGCAGCTGTCTTTGAGTCACTTCTCCTCTTGTAAGTAACCCCTCAACCGTTTTCCTATAAGTTACCCCAATAAAATTCATTGAGTTACCAAGTTGGACTTTGATAGTATCTGTATTTTGCTCTGTCATTGGTGCCCTATCTGGGAAATGTATTCCCAGATAAATTTATTAGGGTACACAATATTTTGGGAAATACAATACCACCACATTTCCCCTCTTTTGTCTAAAATTTAAAAAAGCTTATAACTAATACAAGAAAAATTGTATCCAATAAGTATATACAATATACATAGTCAAGATTACATTAACGATGTCTAGTCCATTAACATTTGACAGATTCAGGCAAAAAACTCCATTAATATATAACAATGTCCAGTCCAGTAACATTTGATAAACTCAGACAAAAAATTTTCATTACTTTATCTTATTTAAAACAAGTAGTTCCTTTTTAAAAGTATTTGTTCTTTTCATAGTGGATTCAGTAATCTATCTTTTGTCATTTTTATATCTTCCTCTTTTTCTTTTTAGTGTAGATTCAGTGATCTACCCATTTATCCTATTATTCTTTATCTTTTTTCTCAGAATAGTGCCACATAACAATACACAAAATGTAGAGCTATTCTGTCCTAAAGAAGAATGATGTGTTAGTCCCAGCATTTCTCTGTTTAGTTTTAGTTTGGATGAACTGTCCATTGGTGAGAGTGGGGTATTGAAGTCTCCCAATACCAGTGTGTGATGGCCAATGTGTGATTTAAGCTGTCGAAGTGTTTCTTTTTAAAATGTGGGTGCCTTGTGTTTGCTTTTTTTCATTAATTATTATTACATAGATATCTGCATATATAGTTAAAATCTCAAAAATTAAAAGAAATAATTTAAAAAAGAACAACAGCACACACACAGTAATAGGTTGATGTGCTTTAAAAAAGTAATGCTGCTTGAGTTTAGATGTGCAATGTAAATATTAAGTTCATTTATTTTACATGCCTGATATTATTCCATGTTAAATGGCTACTTTTAAATTAGAGATATTTTATTGACTATGCTTTTGAATCTTTCCTTTCAAAATTATCCAGATATAGCAAAATGAGACACTTAATTTTATTTCTTACACTATTAGGTTTTTTTTGAGGCGATAACATTAAACACCAACTTTTTAAAAAGGCAAGAAAGGTTGTTTCATGTAAATGTGGATCTTTAAGTGAAGAAAAGCACCTTGATTGTGACAACATTTCTCTGTTCTCACTGAGCACTGGCATGCTAGATGATGAAGCTATTGACATTCAGAGAGATAGCCAGGTTAGTCCATAACTCATTACACCAGGTGAAATGCCTTCCCAGCATGAACAGAAGCTACTTATGTCTTTAGACTTTAGAATACAACAAAAAATCTAACACAGAGGCCTTTGTGATATTAGATGTAGGTATTTTATAAACGTATGTGGCTGAGTACCCTGTCTTCATGAGTTTGAAATTTGTTTTAGTGGCCATCAGGATATAATTTTTATTGTAATATTATGTATTTTGCTATGTCTCCATGCCATCTGAGTACATAGGAAAATCTTGTCTTTGAAGATCAGATAACACTGTCATAAGCAGTTTTTGATCACTATCTGACCCTTTAAAGTGATATTTTAACTCCAAATTAGTTTCCTTTTGTTTAGTTTAAGCAATTTTAACTTGATGAATGGTTCTTTTCCCAATTTAAGGGTTATAAATGTGCTATTGCCATGGATTTACACACAATAGAGATAAATTAACATGTATACTCATAAAATTTATGTCGAGAAAAACATTTCCATGAGCAAAAGAATGAGAATTCTGGCAAGAAAATAAATTCTCTATACAATCTGAATTAATATATTAATTCATTGGTTAATTTATTTAGTAAATAGAAATTTTATCAGGTTTTGCTGTAACTGCACTATTAACTCTTTACTAGATGCAAGGAAAACAAATTTAAGTGGTGTGGTTATCTGCTTCAAGAAGTTGAAGGAGTTTAAATTCAGAGGTTAGAATTTAATTCAATGAAAACAGTGAAGAACATGAAAAATGAGCAGCACAATAAGAGCTAATTGAATTACACACTAAGTCTACAAGTTAGGAAGCCATGGTAACTGCTTCTCCTAATGGATGTACCAAATGTAACTTTTGTATATGCTCCCTTTGAAGATGTCCAGTCACTATTTGAGAGACTTATGCACCCTGGATGAGCATGAATTGCCCACTTGAAATACTATAGAGAATCTGAGCACACCCTTTAATCAAAATCTCTGTCTGTTGCCCACTATAGGACAGTGAGATTATAGCTTCAAGCTTGTGGTTTCTCCACAAGGAAGAAAAGAGACACAATACTTTAGCATGACTCTTTTTCCCCCAATGTGGAGATATGAAAAATGTTTGTATACCTCATATTAGAGACAAGAATAATGTTTATATACCCCATATCAGACACTGACAGAACACCAAAGAAACAATCTTACCCAAATGGGGTTTGATGAATCAATTAATCCTTTGCAGTATTTACAGAATGTAAATAACTCAGTGGTAGCTACATCACTGAAAAACCCACCCTAGTGTGGGTGAAAGGTCATGAAAAGTGCATTTCTGGGTCTTTCTGCTCGACTTGAGGAGATGGGATTCTGTCTAGATCTGAGAGCATCAATAAAATACTTCTGGCAGGGGATAACTTGCATGGAGATTGTCCATTTTGTTTGATTGTGGATTGGTTTGTTTTTAATAAAATATCTTAATTTTAATTTTTGAGACAGGGTCTTTCTGTGTAATTCAAGAAAACCTAGAAATAATTGTAGGGAAAAAGGGCTGGCTAAAGAAACCCATCCTGACCCTGGAGCCCAGAACCAAGAAAACAAACAAACAAACAAACAAAAAACAAACAGCCTGTGTCTGAGACCTGAGCCAGAGAAATAAACACTTTATCCCCAAACCCGGAACCAAGGAAACATTCCTTGACTCTGAAACCAGTACCAAAGAAACACTCTTGGTCCTGAGAATCAGAGCCAGTGAAAGAAATGTGTCCTGGCCTTAGAATTAGAGTAAAAAAGCCAAGAAAGGCCAGTGAAAGAAATACAGTTTGGCTCTGAAATCAGGGCCATCTCTGCTCCTAGCCCACAAAACTGATCAATCCCTAGTTGACTCTGCACCCAGAAGATCCTATATAAACCACCTTGCCTGGTCAGTTGTGGGCTGTTCTCTCCATCCTGGTAGAGGCAGGCACTCTATTGGACTCCTCCTTCCCAAATACATCTTTCTCAAAAGAGTTTTGGCTGTGAAGATCTTCACTTGCCAACGCCAAAAGATCTTCACTTGCCAACGCCAAGAAGATTGCTAAGATGTCCCATAGTGGACTGAGCTGAAAAAAATCTTGCTGAGACGTCCCTCGGAATTGGGCAAAGGGGAGCTGAACAGAAGAACCTTGCTGAGATGTCCCTTGGGGGACTGAGTGAGGGGGAGCTAAAAAGTAACACTTTTGTCTTGAGCTAGAGGAGATTGCTACATTTCTGCAGGTGTTTCCCCTTTTTCAGAGTGAAGCAAAAAGAAGCAACATCTTAGGCCAGAGAAGAGGCAGAACTCTGCTAGGAAGTTCCCTTAAGTGGGGGCTGAGCAAAGCTCAGCTGTAGTGGCTCTCCAGGAGAGGAGCAGCATTGCTATATCCTGCAGAGAGCCCATGTATAAATCTATGTAAACACAGAACTTGTTAGACAATGATCAATAGGCAACTATTGACAGCTGAGAGGTGGAACCGCCCTAGGAAATTCTGTTTAGATCTGTACCGCATTTTTTAAATTGGATTATTTGGTTTGTTGATGTCTAGATTTTTAATTCTTTAAATATTTTGGAAATCAGCACTCTTTCAGATGTAGGATTGATGAAGATTTTTCCTATCTTATAGGCTGCCATTTTGTCCTATTGATGATGTCCTTTCCATTACAGAAATTCAAATGGACATAAGAAACAAGCTGGTGTAGATATCTTAATATCTAACAAAAGAGACTTCAAACCAAAAATAATCAAAGGAGATAGAGAAAGACATTTCATACTCATCAAAGGAAAAATCCACCAAGATGGTGTCTCAATTCTGAACATCTATGCCACAAATGTAAGGGCACCTACATCTACAAAAGAAACATTAATAAAGCTTATAACACACCAAAACCCATACAATAATAGTGGGAGACTTCAACACCCAACTCTCATCAATGGACTGGGCATACAGACAGAAACTAAACAGAAAAATAACAGAACTAACAGATGTTATTACTCAAATGAACCTAACATATCTACAAAACATTTCACCCAAACACCAAAGAATACACCATCTTCTTAACACCTCATGGAACCTTTTCCAAAATTGACCATATACTCAGTCACAAAGCAAGTATCAACAGATATAAAAAATTGAAATAATCCTCTGTATCTTATTAGACAATCATAGATTACAGATGGATTTCAACAACGGACACAACAGAAAGTCTGCACTTAATATTTATTCTTTCATTCATTCATTTATTATTTATTCAGATTGAGAGTAGATTTTTCTCTCATACAGTACATACTGAGCACAGCTTCCCATCTTTCTACTTCTCCCAGCTCCCCTAATCTTCCCTGTCCCCCAGATCTACCAACTACCATTTTCTGTCCTGAAAGGAGCAGGCCTCCAAGAAAGGGCAGCCAAACAAGACCAAGCAAGGCACACAAAAAAGACAAGGCAAAAGTCTTCATATCAATGCTGGACAAAGCAACTCAATAGGAGGGAAAGAGTCCCAAGATCAGGCAAAAAACTCAGAGACATACCTGCTCCCACTGTTAGGAGTCCCATAATAACACCAAGCTAACAGCCATAACTCATAGGCAGATGACCTGCAGAACCATGCTTGCTGCTTAAGTTTTGGTGAGCCCATGTGAGCTCTGCTTAGTTGATTTGGTGGGTCATGTTCTAATACTGTTCTCTATCCCCTCTGACTCCCATAATCTTTCCCCTCTCTCTCTTCTGCATGGTTTCCTGATCTCTGAAGGGAGTGGCCTGATGGAGACCTTATATTTAGACTCTCTCTGTGCATGATATCTGGCTGTGAGTCTCTGTACCTATTCTCATCTGCTGCCAGAGAAATCCTCTAATGAAGACTGAAGAAGACATCAATCTATAAGTGTAACAGAATGTCATTAGGAATCACTTCATTGATTTGTTTTTGATAGTTGTGTTTGGTTTTACCCTAGGTCTCTGGGCTATTCAGTCTCCAGTTCCTAGCTACACAGGCAGTGCAGCACATGGAATCTCTCTCTGGACTACCAGGCTTGGGTCTCAAGTTAAACCAAAAGTTGATTGTCCACTCCCACATTTTCTATACCACAATTGTCCTAGCACATCTTGCCAGCAGGACAGATTATTGGTCAAGCGTTTTGTGGCTGGGTTGGTATCTAGGTTTCTCCTTCCATAGCTTTCAGAGTATCTTTTTGTGCCAGAAGAGATGAGAACATACAGGTGAAAACTCCATCCAGTCAACAGTTAAACCTCTCTACATTCAATAAGTTAGGTGGAACTTGTTCTCAGCAATGGGGCCCCACTGTCAGTTTTCAGAGAGTGAGCTTCTATCCTAGAATCACCCTGGATTGTTCAGGGATCTCCACAGGACGCTCTTAGACAACAAACAACTCATAAATTCCATGTCGTCCCCAAACTAGAAGTCTCCCCTGGCTTAAAAGGATAGCCAATTTGGACTCCATATCTTCCATTATTAGGGTCAACCTCATAGATTCTAGGAAGTTTCTATTGCACTAGGTTTATACACACACACACACACACACACACACACACACACACACACACACACACCCCTATGCTCCCCAATTCCAGATGTCTTCCCAACACTCTCTCCCTCCATCCTTTCCCTCCAACCTGATCCCTATCACTCTCGTCCCCACCCACCCCCAGTACACCCACAAATTTTATTCTGTTTCCTCCTCTCCCCTCAGAGGTCCATGCTTCCCCCCAGAGGCCTTCTCTTTACCTGTCCTCGCTGGTTCTGTGGAATGTAGCTTGATTGTCATTTACTTCACAGCTAATAGGCACTTATAAGTGAGAAAATACAATGTCTATCTTTCTGGGCCTGCCTGGGTTACCCAACTCAAGAAGATTTTTTTTCTACCAGCTGTGGGATGCCTTTCTGCATGCTATGAATATCTGTTGCTCTGATTGGTTGATAAATAAAGCTACATTGCCCTATAGTAGGGCAGGATGGAGCCAGGTGGGAAAATCCAGAGAAATAGGATAGAAGAAAGGAGAGTGGGGCAGATGCTGCTAGCCACTGCCAGGAGAAGCAAGATGTAAAGATACCGGTAAGCCACAAGCCATGTGGCAAGGTATAGATTTACATAAATTGGTTAATTTAAGATATAAGAGCTAGCTAGCAAGAAGCCTTCCATGGCCATAGTTTGAAAATAATATAAACCTCTGTATATTTATTTAGGTCTGGGCAGCATCTTCACAAATAGTGTTGGTCAAATTGGATGTCTGCATGGAAAAGAATCCAAATAGATCCGTATTTATCACCCTGCACAAATCTCAAGCCCAAGTGAATCAAAGACTTCAACATAAAAGCAGGTACACTGAACCTCATACAAGAGAAAGTGGGGAACAGTCTTGAAAGCATTGGCATAGGAGACAACTTTCTGAATAGAACACTGATAGCACAGGCATTAAGATCAACAGTTAATAAATGGGACCTCATGAAACTGAAAACCTTCTGCAAGGCAAAGGACACCATCAATTGGACAAAGAGGCAGTTTAGAGAACTGTAAATTTTTTTAACTGACTCCACATCTGACAGAGGACAAATATCAAAATCTAAAAAGAACTCAGGAAATTCGATATTAAAAAGCCAAATAATTCAATTAAAAGTGGGGCACAGATACAAGCAGAAAATTCTCAATAGAGGAATCTCAAATGGACGAAAATTGCTTAGAATGTTTCAACATCATTAGCCATTTGGGAATTGCCAATCAAAACTACATTGAGATTTCACCTTATACCAGTCAGAACTGCTAAGGTCAATAACACAAGTGACAGCTCATGCTGGACAGGATGTGAAGCAAGGGGAACACTCCTCCATTGCAGGTAGGAGTACAAACTCATTCAGCCACTATGAAAATCATTATGGTGATTCCTCAAAAAATTGGGTATTGATCTATTGCAAGACCCATCAATTTGGACATATACCCAAAGGATGCTCCATCCTACCACAAGAGCACTTGCTTAACTATGTTCATCATGCCTTTATTCATAATAGGCAAAAACTGAAAACAGCCTGGGTGTCTCTCAATGGAAGAATGGATGGGAAACAATGTAGCACATTTACACAATGGTGTATTACTCAGCATTTGCTTCGTTTAGTCTTTTTTTTTTTTCATTGATTTCTGCCTTGATCTTCATTCTTTATTTATTGAAAGGAAATTTCATGCAGTATACTTGGAACACATTCTACCTTCTCCCAACTCCTTCTTACTGTCTATTATACTTGGGATTTTGTCTTGCTGCTTTTCTAGAGTGTGAGTCATTGGCAGTCTGCTGTATCATCTTAAAATGAACCAGTTTAAATATGAAAGGAGGAGGGAGTAAAATGATTATTGTTTGTTATTTTTTAAATAAACACCAGATGGATAATTTTAAAAACATACTTTTTAACTCGTAATAGTTTTAGGCAAGAGAATGGAACTGGGAAAATTATTCTGAGTAAGGTAACTTTGAACCAGAAATTCGAATGTCTTGTGTTCTCTTGTGTATAAAGATCTAGATTTAAATATTTTGTTTAATATGCTTAAATTGGAGCACAAGGAAAGCCAAGAAACTATAAAAAAGTCTTTAGGGAGAAAGTTACATTAAAAAGTTACATTAATGGAAAGGGATAGTAGATTATAGGTAAAATTAAAATAGTGTTGCAGAATCTTGGGATTGGAAAAGGCTTAAGTATGGAGGAGAATAGGAGGATGGGAGTATATCAGGGTGTGAAGAGAGTTAAGTGAAAGGAAGGATAGGAAGGATGTAGTACAAATTCAAATGAAAACCTGTTATCTCACAAGTCAATTAAAATATAATTGAATGAGATAATGCAATACATGTGATATGAAAAATGGGGATGGGAGATAAGGAGACATAAAGACTTATGCAGGAATTGATGCATTAGGGTGGGTGAGATTAGTGCCTAGGGAATGTGTTGACCTAAACAAAGGAATTATGAAAGAGCTTCATGGAAAACCTGGAATTATTAAGCTAATTTTAAAATACATATTTTAAAAAGGAAAATTGAATGGAGGTACTCTGCATATTTGTGTAATGGTGCTTTCAGAAGATATGTAAATAAAAACTATGTTTCTGGTATGGGATAGTTATTGATTAGAGAGCCCAAGAGTTCTCCAGAAACAATACAGACTGTTATTGCTTTTAGGTGCTCATCAGCAACCTCAAACTGTCTTGAAAATAATCCTTGTTTGCTATCTTTAAAAGGGGTAGAAGGTTCTATGCAAGGTATTGAAATAGCAAAGACATTAATAGTCTCACCCAGCATGGAGACCTGTACATTATAATACTTTTATGCCAGGCAAAATGTGACCACTAGTATAATAATGGCATGGCAGTAATGGGGTAAATAATAGCTTGCTGACTGAATCTGAAACATGCTCTATAGGACAGACTTCATGCTTGGAACCTAGTCAAAATTCCATGGCTGTGGAGGTCATAAGTCCTAAGGTGGAATTTACTATTTTTACTGTGTTAAATGATCACATTGCTAAACTCTCTTCTAAATATTTATATCTATGCTCATAGATACAGGCTATCCTCAACCATCCTCCAAGAAGTTTCTTTTTTCAGTTGTCATGAGTGGATGAAGAGACTCATAATTGGTTAAAGTCCTGAGAAAAAAATGATTATGAGTGCTCAGCCCTAAGCAGGACAACTTCCATCAACTGTCCCACCTTGACTCAAGAAATATGGAAGAGATCTTGAAAGGAACAGATGAGCTAGAGTATGGGGGATGAGGTTTATACAGTTCTGCCTTCTGGCAGTAGCATTCATGAACACATACCTACACACACACACACACACACACACACAAAAAAAAAAAAAAAAAAAAACCCTGCACAAGGTCAAGCCAGTTAAATTTCTAGAATGGAGTAAAGAGGTACTTGAGAGGACCCATTTCTCATTGTAGATCTACTGGCTATTGATAGCATAGGGGTCAAGAATCATTCTTATTTGAAGAAGTGGCTACAGGTAAGTTTCCCATACTGCAGTAGATGCTCTGGTGCCTATACACCCATGGGCAGCAGGGGTTAAAATTAATGGGTTATAGAATAAGAGTAAAGGAAGAATTAGGAGGAGGAGGGGAAAGATGGGGGAGGAGGAAAAGGAGGAAAGAGGAGGAAGAGCAGGAGGAAGAAGAAATAATGAATTTAGCATGGGATATGTTGCAGGAATCTAAAGACGGAGGGGAATCCTTATTGAATATGGATATAAAATTTTCAAAAATGAGTTTTTTTAAAAATCTGAAAAAAATATTAGTACTATTCTCCTTCTCCCATGTTTTGTACATTTTAAATGTCCTATAATGCAAGCTAGTAACATTTACAAGCTAAAAAGATCCATTTATTTTTATAAAATAGCCTGTACTTAGACTATAAAATATGATACTTACTGCCTTCTTGCATACACTGCTGTAAATAAAGCCCATGGAAATGAGATTTTTGCTCCTTGAGGCACATCTTCCCCTAACATTTAACACGACAACTCACATATATTTACTCTCTGAACTGTTTTAAAAATCTAAACCACTTTACTCCTGAAATCTAATGCAAATTTTTTTGCTTTAGAACAAGATATAATGATAATCCCTGACAGCATGGCTTTTGCATTTGTATTATGTGAGAAAAGTATCTTTCTTTTGACCTTTAAATACTTCATCATTTCCATCTATATTTACATGATAAAAATTCCCCAAAATTAAAATTTATAAGGTTGCATTCATCATATATTTAGTAAGCATGTAACATAACTTCACAATCTGTTCTCAATGGGACAAGCACAGTGCCATTTTTCTTTGTTGCTGTAAGATATAACAGGTTCAACTAATGGTGAAAATTAAAAACAAAAAACACAAAAACAAAACTCTGTTCTGGTCTGATTTCATGGAAGGACCAGCCATTGCTTTCCCAAGAGCCAAAGGGACATCCTATTAATCCATTTTACTATGATCCATTACTACTTTCTCTGTAATATTGTTCCCACGCAGCACTTTAGAAAATATATATTGAGTTACAATTCATGATCTTTCATAGCAGAGATAAGTGTCTATTAATCACTGTATAAAATTGAATTTCAATAGCCATATGGGTTTTATGATAAACCCAGCTATATTACAGGAAACGACCATTTACTATAGAATGGAAAAGTAAAATAGTTACTACTTTAAATATTTGAATTAACAGTGTGCTGTTTGAAGTAAGATACTGAGTTCTGTTATACACAGCCAACATAACCATTTTCTAACACAGCAGGCAGTTGATTCTTTGTATAAATAAAATTGATGGGGTCACCTATTTCTACTTTCTTCTTAGCCAATAGGCTCTTGCACTCATGAGTTTTTAAATAGTGAAATCCATTGGGAGTTGAGAGTAAAAAAATCAGTAAAAAAAAAAAGGTAATACATGTATATTTTCTAAAACTTTGTACTACAAATTTTTTACTATAATATTTTAATTTTTGTAATTTAAAATCTTTTTATACAATATATTTTTTATCACATTCTTCCCTCTAACTTTTCCCCAATCCTCCTCACCTCCCTCTCCACACAACTATATGTTCTTTTCCTCTCAGAGAAAAAAAAAATAGATCTACCTCCCCACACCCCCCCCCAAAAAAAACAAGACAAAAGAGATCCTCTGTGCATCAATCCACCCTTGTAGAGAGCTTCTTCTTGAAGTAGATGGTAATTAATACAGAGATCCACAATTGGACAATGTGCAACTTTGTAATACACAGTTCTTACTGGAGTGTTTTTAATAACCCTCCTCTCCTCAGGACTCAGGGAAACTTGTGGAAAAGAAGAAAGAAAGACTGCAATAATATGAAGTGGTGGATGGCACACAAACAAACAAACAAACAAACAAATCCCCAGAGTCATCAAGACATCAGGACTGCCGTACACGTGAACTCACAAAGACTGTTAAAGCACACGACGCTTGCATAAACTCAAACCTGACTAGATGCCGTTTTTGAAGTAGTGTCAGTATTCTTTGATAAAAATTAGAAAAGGGAGCAGAAAATTAATACTCTGGTAATGTTTTGTTACTTATAAGATATTTTATGATGAAGATTTCAACTGATTATACTTGATATTGAGATTAGAAGAAAATCTAATAAATTATTAAAAAGTATTATGATTCCTTAAAATAAGTTTGACTTGACCACAAACAACTTCTGTAACACTAATCTTGTCTCTTGGACAGTATTTCTGGTCAAGTAAACAATGGAAAAATGTAACAATATATTTATAACCATATCATGAAATGAATGAATGATTTGGGGTTATGTGAGAAAGCCAGATGTAACTGGCTCAATTAAGGGAGTTAGTAACTAATTGAAATGCCCAGACTAGAAGACACCAGTTGATTTTAGTAGAATAGAGTACTGTGCTCAATCTTGTCTTCTAAAACGCTTTTCAATGAAATGGGTTAAATATATAACATACAAGGTAAGTGAAATGCATGTTCATTTATCTAAAGATTTGTAGACCTTTTAAAATTTTATGCTACAGTATACTAAATTCATAAGTTTTCAATAAGAGAGAACATTAGATTAAGCATAGCAAGAAAATGTAAAAGGGAAACTAGGGAGGTTAGTTTGGATGTGCTTTCTGCTAGCATTAATATGTTAAATATTAAGATATTTTTAAGTTTTGTGTTTTTCTAGGAAGTTATCTATACTTTAAGTTACTTTAAACCTATAGTTCATTTTGATCTTAATAAAAATGACTTTGCTAATACTCAACATTTGAATTATATTGGTATGTTGCTGATGGTATTTTTTTTTACAGTTTGGAATTAATAAGTTGATTATCCCATTTTTAGAATATGATTATATTTTTAGTCATATTTTGTAATTAGTCAGTGCTTATTTCTTTTAAATTTTGAGTATGACACAGTTGGAATAGAAACCTTAAGTTATTTAGACATGCATTTTGTTAATTTCTAAATTTGTGAATTTTTTGTGTATTTTATTAAATTTTCTATTCATTTTACATATCAACCACAGATCCTCTTTTCCTCCTTCCTCCCACCCCTCAGAATTCCCCCCAACCCACCTCCCATTCCCACCTCCTCCAAGGCAAGGTCTCCAATGGGGAGTCAGCAGAGCCTGGTGCATTCAATTGAGGCAGGTCCGAGCCCCTCCTCCCTGCACCAAGGCTGCACAAGGTGTCCCACCATAGGTACTGGGCTCCATTGGTCCACATGCCGGTTTTTATGCTAGTACCAAGCTGCTTTTATTACTATAGCTCTACAGTAGAGCTTGAGGTCAGGGATTGTGACGCCTCCCAAGGTTGCTTTATTGTACAGGATATTTTTTAGCTAGCCTGGTTTTTTTGTTTTTCCATATGAAGATGAGTATTGTTCTTTCCAAGTCTGTGAAGAATTGTGTTGGGATTTTGATGGGGATTGCATTGAATCTGTAGATTGCTTTTGGTTAAGATTGCCATTTTTACTATGTTAATCCTACCTATTCATGAGCATGGGAGATCTTTCCATTTTCTGATATCTTCTTCAATTTCTTTCTTCAGAAATTTAAAGTTCTTATCAAACAGGTCCTTCACTTGCTTAGTTAGAGTTACCCCAGGGTATTTTTATATTATTTGGGGCTATTGTAAAGGGTGATGTTTCTCTGATTTATTTTTCAACCCATTTATCATTTGTATATAGGAGGGCTACTGATTTTTTTGTTAATCTTATATCCTGCCACATTACTGAAGGAATTTATCAGCTGTAGGAGTTCCCTGGTAGAATTTTTGGGGTCACTTATGTATACTATTATATCATTTGCAAATAGTGAAAGTTTGACTTTTTCCTTTCCAATTTCTATCATTTTGATCTCCTTTTGTTGTCTTATTGCTTACGCTAGAACTTCAAGTACTATATTGAATAAATATGGGGAGAGCGGACAGCCTTTTCTTGTTCATGATTTTAGTGGAGTTGCTCGAGTTTCTCTCCATTTAATTTGATGTTGGCTGTCAGCTTGCTTTCAATTACCTTTATGATGTTTAGGTATGTTCCTTGTATTCGTGATCTCTCTAGGAATTTATCATGAAGAGGTGTTGGATTTTGTCAAAGGCTTTTTCAGCATCTAATGAGATGATCATGTAGTTTTTTTTTTCTTTCAGTTTGATTACATGGTGCATTACATTGACAGATTTTCATATGTTGAACCATCCTTGCATCCCTGGGATAAAGCCTACTTGGTCATGGAGGATAATTTTTTTGATGTGTTCATGGATTCGTTTGCCAATATTTTATTGAGAATTTTTGCATCAATGTTCATGAGGGAGATTGGTCTGTAATTCTCTTTCTTTGTTACATCTTTGTGTGGTTAGGGTATCAGGGTAACCGTAGCCTCATAAAAAGAGTTTGATAATGTTCCTTCTGTTTCTGTTGTGTGGAACAATTTGAAGAGTATTGGTATTAGCTCTTCTTTGAAAATCTGGT
>CABHPR010147182.1:50023-69879 GCA_902168415.1 Peromyscus melanophrys
TTTTTTTTTTTTTTTTTTTTTTTTTGGTTGAGAGACTTTTAATGACTATTTCTATTTTCTTAGGTGTTATTTGTCTATTTAAATAGTTTATCTGGTTTTGATTTAACTTTTGCATGTGGTACCTATCCAGAAAATTGTTCATTTCTTTCATATTTTCCAATTTTGTGGAGTACAGGTTTTTGAAGTATGACCTGGTGGTTCTCTGGATTTCCTCCTTGCCTGTTGTTATGTATCCCTTTTCATTTCTGATTTTATTAATTTGGATGCTCTCTCTCTGCCTTTAGGTAAGTTTGGACAAGGGCTTGTCTATCTTGTTGATTTTTTTCAAAGAAACTACTCTTTGTTTCATTGATTTTTTGTATTGTTCTCTTTGTTTCTATTATATTGATTTCAGCCCTTAATTTGATTATTTCCTGGCATCTACTCCAGGTGAGTTTGCTTCTTTTTGTTCTAGAGCTTTCAGGTGTGCTGTTAAGTTGCTAGTGTGAGATTTCTCCATCTTCTTTATGTGGGCATTTGGTGCTATGAATTTTCCACTTAGCATTGCTTTCATAGTGTCCCATAAGTTTGGGTATGCTGTACTTTCATTTTCATTGAATTCTAGGAAATCTTTAATTTCTTTATTTATTCCTTGACATATTGGTGATTCAGTTGGGCATTGTTCAGTTTCTATGAGACTATAAGCTTTGTGTAAATTTTGTTGTTGTTGAAATTTAACTTTAAGCCATGGTGGTCTGATGAAATACAGGAGGTTATTCCAAATTTTATATCTATTGAGATTTGCTTTGTGAGTGAGCATGTGGTCAATTTTAGAGAAGGTTCCATGGGTGCTGAGAAGAAGGTATATTATTTTTTGTTAGGGTGGATGTTCTGTAGATATCTATTACATCCATTTGAGTCATAATGTCTGTGAGTTCCTTTATTTCTCTGTTAAGTTTCTGTCTGGCAAACCTGCTCATTGGTGAGGGTGGGGTGTTGAAGTTTCCCACTACTAGTGTATGGAGTTTGATGTGCGATTTAAGCTTTAGTAACATTTATTTTACAAATGTGGGTGCCCTTGTATGTGAGGCATAAATGTTCAGAATTGAGACTTAATCTTGGTGGATTTTCTCTATGATAAATATGTAATGCCCTTCCTGATCTCTTTTGATTGATTTTAGTTTGAAGTCTATTTTATTAGACATTAGGATAGCTACACCAAATTGCTGCTTATGTCCATTTGATTGGAAAGTCTTTTTCCAGCCTTTTACTCTGAGGTAGTGCCTGTCTTTGAAGTTGAGGTGTGTTTCTTCTATGCAGCAGAAGGATGGATCCTGTTTTTGTATCCATTCTGTTAGCCTGTGTCTTTTTATAGGCGAATTGAGACCATTAATATTAATGGATATTAATGACCAGTGATGGTTAATTCCTGTCATTTTTTGGTGGTAGTGTTGTGTGTTTCCCTTCTTTGGTATTTGTTGGTGTGGGATTATCTGTTGCCCATATTTTCATGGGTGTATCTAAGTTCCTTAGGTTGGATTTTTCCTTCTAGTGCTTTCTGTAGGGCTGGATTTGTGGATAGATATTGTTTAAATCTGGTTTTATCATGGAATATTTCATTTACTCTGTCTATGGTGATTGAGGGTTTCCCTTGTCTATGGTCTCTTAGTGTCTGCATAGCATCTGTCCAGGACCTTATGGCTTTCAGAGTCTCCATTGAGAAGTCAGGTATTATTCCGGTGAATCTGCCTTTATATGTTACTTGGCCTTTTTCCTTTGCAGATCTTAATACTTTTTCTTTATTATGTATGTTTTGTCATTTGATTATTATGTGGCAAGGGGACTTTTTTTTGGATCCAGTATATTTGGTGTTCTGTAAGCTTCTTGTATCTTCATAGGCATTTTCTTCTTTAGATTGGGAAAGGTTTCTTAAATGATTTTGTTGAATATATTTTCTGTGCCTTTGAGTTGCTATTCTTCTTCTATCTCAATTATTCTTAGGTTTGGTCTTTTCATGGTGTCCAAATTTCTTGGACATTTTATGTTATGACTTTCTTGGCTTTAGTGTTTTCTTTGACTGATGAATCTATTTCCTCTATTGTATTTTCAATACAAGAGATTCTTTCTTCCATCTCTTGCATTTTATTGGTTATGCTTGCATCTGTAGTTCCTGTTTATTTACTCAAAATTTCCATTTCCAGCATTCTCTCAGTTTGTGTCTTTTTTATTGCCTCTATTTCATTTTCCAAATCTTGAACTGTTTTCTTCATCTGTTTAATTGCTTTTTTTTGGGTTTCTTTAAGAGATTTATTCATTCAACCATCTTCTGTATCCAGAGGGCCTAGGCCGGTCCCATGAGGGCTCCACAGCCACCAGTCCACAGTTCATGGGCTTCCACTAGTGTGGCCAGTCATCTCTGCACATCCTCCCATCATGATCTCCACGTCCCTCATATCTCTCCTCTCTCTCATCAATTGGATTCCCGGAACTCAGCCTGGTGCCTGGCCATGGATCTCTATATCTGCCTCCATCAGTCACTGGACAAAAACTGTTTGGGGGGCACCCAGGCAGAGGGATCGGGATCTGTCCCTGGTCTATGGGAAGGCTTCTGGGATCCGGTGCCTGTGGTGTGACACCTTGCACAGCCTTGGTGCAGTGGGAAGGGGCTTGGACCTGCCTAGGCTCAGTGTGCTGGGCTTTTCTGACTCCCCATGGGAGACCTCGATTTGGGGGATGTGGGGATGTGGGTTGGCTTTGGAAGGACAGCTGGGGGTGGGAGGAGGGAGGAGGGGGAAATCTGTGGATAGCATGTGGAATGAATAGAAAATTTCTTAATAAAGAAAAAAATAAAATAAAAAAGAGATTTATTCATTTCTTCCAATTTTTTTCTTTGTCTTTTCCTCAATTTCTTTAAGAGAATTTTTCATTTCCTCTTTAAAGGCCTCTATCATCTTCTTAAAGTCATTTTTAAGTTTGATTTCTTCTGCTTCTGGGTTGGGATGTTTAGGTCTTGTTGATGTAGAACCACTAGGTTTTGAGGGAGCTTCTGTTGGTCTGATTGATACTCTTGATCTAATGGGAGCTCTTGGTCTATTTGGGGCTCTTGGTCCAATCAGTGATGATGAACTCTGTGTCTCAGGGAGAAGCTCTTAGTCCAATCGGCACTAGTGGACTCTGTCTCAGGGAGCAGCTATCCCCAGTCTCTGGGGCTCTAATGGCTGAGGGAAGGGACACAGAATGTGCCCCTGGGGCCTGGGTATTAGAGAACTGGCTGCCCAGTCTGGATATGGGACCTTACCTGCTCCCTGCAATCTGTGCAGGGTGGGTTTATGGGTCCCTTGAAAAAATTTAATGATACATTTTAACAGTTACATTTTAATGATACATTTTAAAGATGCCTTTTTAAAAATGCTATGTATAGAGGTGTTTTGACTGCATGCATATCTCTGCACCACCCGCATAGACTTCCTGAAGACACCAGAGGAGGGCAAAAGATTCTCTGTAAGGATCACAAGTTATTGTTAGCCTTCATGTGGATGCTGAGAGCCAAATTGTGGGTCTCTGCAAGAATAAATCCACTGAAGTGCTGATTCATCTCTCTAATCTATTTCATTTGGGTTTTGATGACCAAATTTCTGTATTTATAGCTTATCTGGTGTTGCATGTATTGACATGCATTTACTACTCAAAAATAGTGTTATTGGCAGCAATTCTTATCTATATTATTGTAACAGTCAAAATTTTTAAGGAACATAATGTTGATTTGCCAACTTTCAAGGTTATTAGCCCAAAATGTAAACACATAAGTTTTTCAGAAGCTCTTGAAAACAAAAATGTATCTTTTAAAAAAATTATTCTTTTTGGATTTCACATCATACATCCTGTTCCCATTCATCTCCTCATCTGTTCTTATTCACGCTCTGTCCTTGCAGCCTCCCGCCAAAAATAAAAAGAAAAAAATCTCAAGAAAGCTGTGCTGTGACACAGTGAGTCACACAGTTTACACTTTAGTCTATACATCTTTACTTGCAAGTGTTCATTTCAATGAGTCATTGGTCTTGTTTGAGGCCTCTGGCTTCTGCTACACTATGGGTACTAGGCCCTCACTGGGACTCCACTTGGATATCCTGTTGTTGCTCTGTGTTGTGGAAATCCTGAAACTTTGGAGCTGTAGAATCGGCCACTTTACGTGTTCCAAGAGTTCATAGATAGAATGGATATTGGGGGAGTCATCTCATAGTCCTGGTTCGGGGCCTGGGCAGTAGCTGGTTTGGTGAGCCCATCAACTCTTTCATCCTTACCAGTAGGGCGAGCTCTCTAGCACTGGTCCTGCTAGCTCACCCAATGCAGGAGACAGCAAGGGATAGGGCCATTTCTCCTGCTTTCATACCTCAGAGCAGGCTCACCAGCACCCCCACACCACCAGAGCCAGCTCTACTGTGCTGCCCAGGGAGGTGCAAGGCTCTCTTTTCCAAGTACTGCAGCTGGTGATGGGGTAAGGACCATATCTCCTGCTCTCATGTCCCTTAGATCAGCCCTCCCACATGGCAAGGGGCGGCAAGGGGCACAGTGGCATCTTTCCCTCACCATGCCACCACATGGCAGGAAGCGGGGAGGTTGTGTCAGTTTTTCTTCTCTCACACCCTCAGGGATGGCTCACCTGCACCACTGCCAACAGGGTCAGCTCTACTGTATGCTGCTCTGGCGAGGAGTGCAAGGCCTGCTTTCCTGCTCTCATGGCCTCAGGGCCAGCTCTCCTACTCTTACTCCCTCAAGCCTGGCTCACCTGAGCCCTGTGGCAAAGGCATCACCTCTATGGTGCTTCTCAACCAAGGGGCAGAGCTAGCTGAGTGCTATAGCTGGGGAGGGACAGGACTAGCTCTCCTTAGTGCTGCAGCCAGTGAGGAGTGAGCCCAAATCTTTTCAGCTCTATCCTCATGACCTTCAGTGCTAAGCAGAACCATGGACATCAACACAGACCGGGACTGCAGCAGGACCACTCACCCAGACCTGGCCCTTGGCAGCAGCCAAGTACTGGATGTCACTATGGCCATAGGTGGCAAGCAGGCCACCAATCTCAGCCCGTGTCTCACTGCCTTCACCTCTTCAAATCTGCTTCTATCCACAGGACATGAACCATTCTGCTTCTCTCTCTCCCTCCCATACCTCACCGTATATTTTCTCACCATAAATTGCCCGTGGTTTCTCCTACCCACCCGGGGCAGGTGGCACCAGATGGGCATGTGGGTTTCCTTCAACTGCTCGGTCCTAATAACAAAAGTGTATCTTATTTGTAATGCATCTACTATTAGAATTACTGGTCATCTATTTTCTATTCCTTTAAAAGATGCTTTATTATTAAAGCTTTAGTGATGTAAGAGTCTCCTTTCTCAATTATTTTATTAATGTTGTTCAGTTAAATGATCTTCACCAAAGTGTTTGTTCTTCTGTCCAGTCCCACAACTGTAATGCTCATGATAATTGCAATGTCAACTATATTGTTCAAAAGTTCCAATACCCAATGCACTATATATAGGTGTACATATATATAGTATTGTATAATATATATATGTATATATGAAGTTTATCATTTTCTATGAAATATAGGCAGCAATATATATCTGTACACACTGCATCCACAGGTTCAACCAACCATGATCAAAACATTTATAACTGTCTTGTATCTGTGATGAACATGTAGAGATATCTCTGTTGTCATCACACACAAAATAATATGGTACCACCACTATTTACAAAGCATTGTATTGTGTTTATTACTATAGATAATCCAGAGGTAGTGTGATGCATACAGGAAGATGTGCATAGGTTATAGGCAAATGTTATCTCACTTTATGTACAGGATTTGAACATCTATGGCTTTGTGTTCATAGGTATAGAATCCTGGGATGGGATGCAACCCTCACAGATCCTGAGCATTAACTTCTGAGATAGCAAAACATATCCCTTATTTCATGTAATTTATCTCCTGCTATAAACATACTTAAACAATTTGTGGGGAGATTCATCCTAAAAAAAAATTAGGATGTTTTTTAAAGAGAAAAACATCATTGACTTAAATGAAGATTATTTCTGAATATTTTAAACACAATTGACATATTTTGATTGGATAACTGACATTATGGGAAAACATAAGAAATATATATGTTTACCATGAAATACATTTTATGTAATGGAAAACCACTCAGAGGGAATTAATTGAAAATTTATCACTTGGAATAAACACATGAAAGCATAGTGCTAGTGATAGCATGCTAAATGCTTCAAATACTGTTTTTTCCATTCAACATCAGCTTTTGAAATGTGCTCAAAAGTATATTTTTGCAAATAGCAGAACGGCTCAAATTTGTGATTAAATTATGGCAAGTATATCGATATTTTATGGTCTCTATTGTGGACTGAAATAACATTCTGCTTAATGGGCAGCACTAATGTGAAGAAAATCTATATAATGTGCTTTCATTAACACAGGCAGCTTAAGATATGAAATGAAGAATCATAAAGCTGCTATATCATTAGAAAAGAATTCTGTACATGTGTTTCACAAATGAGCTCATCCGACTTAGTGTACAAATTAGACAGTGACTGTAAGTATCATTCTGTTGTTTTTTCTAATTACTTAATGAGACAAATTTGGACACTAACCATAGTGTAACTGCAATACGCTAGATGAGTTAGAGTGGATAATATTGAGATTTTGTGAATTGATTTTTAATACTAAGATTGTAGCAAAGTGACTGATACAATGGAGTCTTCATTCAAGGATCACAAAATATATTCAACTGCCCTAAGATAGTCTGGTTTTTCTACTCAAGCATTCAGACAATTTTGGCTATCAGCAGACAAAATATAAGGTTATCTTGCCTGAAGTAGCTAAATGTACATTGATCCAAGTTCACTCTTCATCATATAATAGTTATTGATTCCCAACTTTGGGGTTTTCCATTTTATTTATGAAATTACTGAGCAGGAAAAATATTGCTCCAGTTATCAAAAGACCAAAACAAGTGTTGATTGAACTGAGATTCTTGCCAAGGTCTGTATTCTCAGACATGACTGAACAAGAAGTTGAAACCATCTCAGAAAACCCTCCATTTCATACATGCTATGGGGACTTTTAGCAGCAAACCTAGATGTGCAGGACTCTGAGCCCAAGGCAAAGATGTTCTTACAGCTTGTAGCATAATCTTGTACTTTACTTCTACAATTAATGAATGCTCTTAAAGTGGATGTATGAAAAGACAAATGGCAGGATACGATGTATATGAATTGTATTTAACATTCTCCCTCCGGGGCCTCCAAGTTTCCCACAGCTTCAGAGCTGACTTGAGATAGTATGAAAATTACATAAGTAGAGGAAAGAACCCTGAAGGGCCCAGGACGACGTACTTGTCCTTCTAAGACCTGATAGGGTTATTATATAGACAGACTAACAAAGCAATAGTGGGCCAACTCAACATAAGAGGCTTAACATTTTATTACCTTCTAGGCTTAATTCCTGGTGATTTAAATTAGGAACAGATTTTTTTTTTAAGAATAAAAATATGAAAATGTGTAAATATTCAGCTAAAAATATTTAACAATTTTGGACAAATGGCATATGATTAGGCGTACAAAGAATATTTATTACATATGCAAGTAGTGTATCATACATGTGTAGAAACTGAGGGAAAGGTTGAGGCAGGCGTGCAGTATGCTCACTGAGCCTTTATTTTGTGCTGTGAGTGCAACCGCTGTGGCAAGAAAGCTTATAACAATAGGTAACGTTGTGCATTTATACAATGATTTACAGTCACGAAAATGTTGTAGCGCTAGTCTAGGGAAGTGGTTCAGAGGCAAAGGCACTTGCTGCCATGCCTGACGAGTGGAGTTCAATCCCTGGGACTCACATAGGAGGAGGAAAGAAACAATTCCTTCAAATTGTCTTCTGACCATATATGTGCCATGACACACACACACACACACACACACACACACACACGCGCGCGCGCGCGTGCACACACACACACACACACACAATACAAATAAATAGTTTCAAAATTGTATATGAATATATCAATGTTCTAAAAATTCAACTTCTATGATACACCTCAAATATGCACATCAAAAATGTATAAATGCCTAGACATCAGTTCTTTAATTTGGGTTATCTGCAGGTATGGATAATTATAAAGTATTCATTCCTATCTAAATGGTCTAAGCAGAAAATCATGACAGATGCAATGGATTACTTTGTATCTAATACTAGATTGGGAAAGCTGAGTGCAGTAGAAATTGCCTTTAATTTCATCACTTATGAGGTAGTGGCTGGTGGGTCTCTGAATTCAATTCCAGTCTGTTCTACATAGTGAGTTCAAGACCAGAGATTTATAGTGAAATACTATCACAAAAAATAATGGAGTACTAAAGAAAAAATATCTTTGGTCTGTACACAGAAGGAATTTTCAAGACAGGTAGATTTGCAGCGGGCATAGGATTTGACTTTGTATAGTTTCTAAGAAAAAATCAAGATAATAAGCATATACTATTTTTTTTTGCTTTTAAAGATAGGGTGTCATTCACAAAAAATAACTTTAAGCTTATAAGTAACTTATTAAAATCTGAATCTACCTATCCATTAACATTTATAACATTTAATAATACACAAATAGGTAACAAATGAATAAGCCAGCAAATAAATAAATGTTCACAAAGAAGAGGGACTCTCTTAAATGAAATTTTCAGCACTGATTGATTCATGTATTTGTAAGAATCTAGAATGTAGGCCAGGCAGTTGGTAGCTCATGTCTTTAATCCCAGCACTTGGGAGACAGAGGCAGATGAATCTCTGTGAGTTTGAGGCTAGCTTGGTCTATAAAGTGAGTTCCAGGAGAGGCTCCAAGCTACACAGAGAAACCCTGTCTCAAAAAATCAAAAAAAAAAAAAAAAAAAGAATCTAGAATGGTAAAACCTCCACTTTGTAACCATTATAGTAACTTAGTCATGAATCATTAATAATTAATTGGCTAATGTCATTAATACACAAGATTTTGCATAATCTGGAAGTTTCTCAGTAAAGATTGAATGTTATTGTCACAGGTAAAATTATAAATACAATTCAGCAAATACATTCAACAATGAAAATACATTGAAAAAATCTTGACCAGATCATCAAACTACTAAAGAACAAAAGCTGTTATGCAACTCAGTGTACCAGGAGAATATAAAATTGCTTCCAGAGTTCACCAAGTTAGCTGTAGGCTGGATCTATTCACATGGACAACACAAGACAAACTCATACTGAGAGACAATCTAAAAAACAAGTGAACTCTACTTTAAAATGTGAATAGTATGAAAGACAAAGAAAGATGGAAGAGCTATTTCTTATTAAGACATTCCAAAGAAACTGGAGCAGACTCACTGGGATTCTATTTTGAAGAAAAGTAAAACACCACAAGATATTCTATTGGAGAAATGACAGGAAACTGAGATATGCTCTAGATTAAGTGATGTGAAAGAACATAAGTTTAAATGAAGAACTAAATATTAACACTAAGTTGCTTGAATTTAATCACCCTTCAATGACAGTGAAAGGTATTGGGAAGCACATGCTGATATGTTGAGTGCTACAATAGGTGTCAGCTATTTGCTAGAAGTATGAAGAACTCAAAATACATATTTTGTTATTTGACATATCAAATGTATAATCTATTTCTCTCTCTCTTTTTTTCCCTAGAGCTGAAGACCGAACCCAAGGCCTTGTGCTTGCTAGGCAAGCGCTCTACCACTGAGCTAAATCCCCAACCCCTATTTCTCATTTGAATATGTCTATCCATCTAGAGAGGTGATGGGACATATTAGCCACATGGAAATTTGGAGAAATGAACCAATTATTTTTATGTACTGTTCTTATATTTTTCTGAATTTTAAAATTATTTAAAAATAAAATATCTAACATAAAGTATAAAATTAAACAATGGGACATATTCAGAAGATAATTTGACATAATTATTAATAATTACGAGCTTTTAAAAGTCAAACAACTTGAGTACAGTTAAAATTAAGTGTTATAATGTTATAATGAAATTTTATGAAAAGAAAGGGTCAAATAAACATAAACACATTTTTATCTATAGAAATTAAATACCATAAAATGAGTTATATGTAATCAATACTATTCATAAATATGTTCTTTTTAACTTTTTGTTATTGCTGAAATGTCTAGGAAGGACCATGTATATTATGTTTCAGAAACTTAATTTGCTACAAGCTTTGGGAAAAGCAATTTGGCAATATTTATCTGGATCATTAAAAATGTTTATATACTCTAGTCCATTAAGCCTGCTTCTGTAATTATTTTTTAAATAAAATGACGGAGAAGGCAATCAAAAGTTGGTATAAGGATATTCACAGCACTTCTTTAAAGTTAGGGAAGAGATGGAATTGCTGTCTAGTGTATCTGCAGACCAGTCATTTTCCCAGGATATTCTAAAAGAACATCCAAAATGCACAGCTTTTGAGAGCAAAGTAATCACATATCTGCATCTTAAATGGTACTAAAATAACAGAATATTATAAAGATATCAAAATAGCAAGTTTTGTTAACTCCCAGTGATTCAGGTTAGCATTTCTTTTGCAAAGTACTTAGCTATTATTCCTATGAACAATTTAACTTCCCATGTCAAATAAAATGCATTATTTAAGTAAACAGTGTTTATAATTTCATACATAGTGTTACCAAGTGTCAAAGAAAGCTTTTCACTTAAGCAACAAGTGTCAGGAAAAAATTAAGTTTTTCTCTATGTGTTAGAGAGTACAGCATATTGTCAACAGAAAGGCATCTTTTCCAGGAGAGGAAGTAGGGGTGTTACATTAAATTTATCGCAATGTAACTCAATACTCGAGTGAACGCAAATGTGAAGAACACAGATGAATTTAACATAGTAGAGTTGCCTTCGAGCATGGAGCTATAATGGTCACATTTCTAATTGCCATGAGTACATTGTCATTCTTCAACTATTTACCCATATCATGTACAAAGCCACATTAAGTTTCTAGTCTGACATCGGTATGACAACCCCAGATCTATTATAACAAATATCTTGATGGGGAAACAGAGCTGTAGCAGTAGAGAGAATATATTTGACAGATTAGAGCATTGGAAAGGAGAAAAATGTATGGAGACAGAGGTGTGGAAAAGTACATAGGGCCCAAACAAACAGTAAAACATCACAGAGATCAGAGAACATGTGTAATGGATTGCAGAAGATGGGGGGAAATCCCCTCCTGTGATTTCAGGAAAAATATCCTGGATTCTCACAAAAAATGAATATTATGGAACATTCAAAATCCAAATTCTGTTTGGAAAGGTCTTGCATGAGAAAAAAGGACAAAAATAATACCTTTTGACTAAGTACTCTCTGGTAGTTCCGCATAGACCTTTTATTCATCTTTTTAATTTAAAAATATTCTGCATGTATGAGTGTTTTGCCTGAATGTATGTCTGTGAACCACTTGGTTGCCTGGTGACTCTGTAAGTCAAAAGGGGCATAAGGTCTCCCAGAACTGAAGTTACACATATTTGTGAGCCACTATCTGGGCCCTAGGAATCAAACCAAGTCCTCTGCTGGAAAAAGTTCTCTTAACCACAGAGCCAATTATACAGCCCCTCTAATAAATCTTAAAAGTAATAACATAAATAGCCCACTGCTCCTACGTAATTTGTATATGCCTTGCAACAAACTTCAATAATATTTATAAGAATTTAAGAATGATCAGCCAACAGTTAAATTAACAACATATGAAACCCCACTAGTACTGTCTAAATACACAAAGAAAAAGAAAAAAAAATCTATTCCACACAAAGCATAAGTAAATTGGCTGAAAGCATCTAAGAACTAGTATGGGTAGTTAGATATATTTTTAGAACATTGAACAGTTATTTTCGGTGCATCCATCTTAGGAAGATACCACAGGGAAGGCGGGAAGGGACTCTACAGAGGGGAATGATAGAAGATAGGTACCATTTTTTATTTAAATGTAATATTTTATATTTGATAAGTTCATGCATTTGTATAATGCATTTTATCATATTTACCCTTCACTCTCCTACCTTACTGATTTCACCTCCACTCCTATAATCTCCCCATTGAGTCTTTTAAAATATATTATAATATAGATGCAAAATATATTATAATATAATCACATCATTTATCCTTTTCCTTTCCTTCCTTTAAATTCCCTCCTAAGACTTGCTTTTTTTATAACCCCGTGAATCCAATTTTGCTGCTTATATACACATAGATGTGAGGTGCAAACTATACTTATCTTTTGAAATAAGGATAACTTTCTAGTATACAGTTAGAAATTACATTTATTTAGAAAACTGGCCATAATAGGTTCTCCTCTAGGTTCTATGAACTATCTAACCTTGGGTATTTGGCAAGATTTATACTACTGGACATGAAGTTCTTATTCAGCAGGTCTAAAGGCCAATTAAATTGCTGTTGGTTACTCCCAAGATATAAGTATCACTTTTGCTATATTATCTTGTCAGGCTATTTACTGTTTTGGTTCGTAGGATTTACAATTGAGTAACACTATTTTTTTACTCTGTTGGCAACTTCCATAGCACCCTTGCTACCTGTAACTATAAGACATAGTCTTTATGAAGATTTCCAGGTCAGTTTCAGCCTGGTTTCTCCTAGTCCCAAGTCCAAAGTGTGTGGTGTTTTCAGCAATTGAATCTTATCTTCAAGTTCTGGGAAGCAACTAAGAGCAATAGTAGTAGCCTTTATTATTTTTGGAATCCCTTGGACACCTTTGATGAACAACTTGAAAGGAAGCTTCCTATTCTTGTCTTTATAGTTTAGCTAGATAGCCTATGGCTCTATCAAGGAGCATTATCACCCCATGTGGCATAAATCCATTTAAAGTATAGATAGATTAGATAGACAGATGATATTTACATAACTTTGCCTTTTGGTGGGTGTGTAAATTTTCCTTTCAACTGCAGTAAACTTTTGGATATTGACAATCTACTTTCTGCAACCACCACTTTGACTTACCACAGTCAGTTCCATAAGGCTCATTCTTCCATATCTGTGGAATGTTCAGATCATTGATAGGAAAAGTGCCAAGAGCAGAGGTACTCCCTCTACCTCCCTGATATTGGAATGCCTATGCCTGGCATGGCAGCGTTAAATAGGTGCAGAACAGACACTTTTGAATCAGGGGCGACCTCATTCCCCCCATTACCAGTATTATTTGCCTGCCTGCTTCTAGGCTTCAAGGTACAATTTATTCATGCTAGCTGAGCTTTCTTCAGGAGTCTGCATCTGTGACTTCAGGAATCAATCCTGTATAAGATGAAATAAAAAAAACAGCCTAGAAACAAGGAATATAATTAGATCTTTCTTTTATATTTTTCTACACAACTTTCTACAATGGCCTTACAAAAAAAAATCTCTGTATGAAAAGATGTAAAGTTGCTGTTCTTTTTCTGTAAGTGTTTCAGAAGACCTGGGGAAGCATGTTTGATTTGTGTTCTCCAACTCTGAGATGGCCATAAAGTGAATCATTAGATACATGCAGGCAATATGTCTAGCCATATTTTCATATGTGTTTTTCTGCTGAGGTAGCTCTCAGTCTGCCTTATTGCAAAGTTCATTGTCTGTTACATATTTTTGTATAGTCACTAGAAACAGTATGATAATTCAGAACATGGATAAAAGGTACAGTGACAAATTGGAGTATTTAGAGTTTTAGAAGGGTGAAGGAAGATAATAGAAATAGCTCAGATGATACATATGAAGACCTAGTGAGGCAGAAGAATTTACTTCAGTAATATACAGTTCAGTAAGTTAGGTCTATTCATAATATATTACTGCATATTTAACAATAATTACCAGTATAACCAGTATATAGTTTCCCACTTTATAGATGTGTCAAATATTTGGGGATGTAGTTATTATACCTTTTAAAATTTAACTATCCATCTTTTAGATAACCCTTGCCATTTTGAATTCATAAGAAAGTTTTAAAGTAAACATGATTAAATTTTCTTGTATTGTAAAATTCAAGTATTATGTGGTTGCCTTGTGTTATCATAAAGACAAGGGAGGGATATGGCGTTTGCTCTGATCTCTCTCTTCCTTCCTCAGAGAACCCAACATGAGGTGAGAATGAAATTTCCACTAGGCAATCTGTTCAACTCCACAATATTACAAAAATGTAGCTGCTTATTCTTACTCTTCACTTAAGTCAGACTTCTCAAAAATTAGAAAAACTAAAAGAAGACTGATCTGTTTTTGTAAAAAAGCAAAAAAAAAGTATTTTGTTTGATAGTGAAAATTATTTGATTTCCAATAACTTTTTACTAAACACATAGATATGTATCACTCAGTCCTCATCAAAGAAGCTTTCTCTTGCAGTCAATGGTAGTTAATATTGAGGCCCACAACTGGTCAATACATAGACAAAAGAGACTAGAGACCTCACGAGTAAATGAGAGAGCTATATCATACCCTTCCCCTCAAAGCTCAGGGATCTATGTGAAAGAGCAAATGAGAAGAATGTAAGAGACAGAGGTGGTGATGACTTCAAGATATGTGTTTTCTAAACATAGCAGAGCATATACACTTATGAACCACAGAGATTGTGATAGCATGCATTATTTACTTTTTATTGCAATGATTAAATATAATGACCAAAGCAAATTATAAAAGATAGAGTTTATTGTGGCTTATGACTTTATGGAGTTATGCTCTGTAATGGTTTGGACAGCATGGCAGGAAGAGACAGATGTGATGGCTGGAGGTGGAATCTGTAATCTGAAAGTTTACATCCAGAATCACTAGTGGGAAGCAAATTTATCTGGAAATGGCACCCTGATTTCAAACCCTAAAGCCCTCCCACAATGACATTTCCCCCAGCCATGTCTCACCTACTAAACATACACAATCAGAGCCACTACCTAGGGACCAGGTATTTAAACATTGGAGTCTATGTGGGAACAGTCAAATCACTACAATGTACAGATCCTTTACAAGCTTAAAGCACACAGAATCCCTACATGGAGGAGGGTCCTGGGAAAGAAAATCCTACCCCTAGCTAAGGAGTTATTGATATTTACTTGCTTCTTGGGTAGGGAAAGTTAAGTTTTCTTCACTGGTTTGACAATTGATATATCAGCAACACTTCAGTGATCTTTCAATGTCCAGGAGTAGTGGGGCCAACACAAACTAGACTCAGTGGTATTAAAGGAAACAGGGATATGAAATTGGATAAAGCGGGGTTGGAAGGTTGGGAAGAATCTGAAAAAAATGTGCATGAGGTGGTAAATATGACCAAAATAAATTTTATAAAATTCTCAGAAAGTTAATAAAAAAATTAAAGAATTTTCAAAAATCCTTGAACTCAGGAGCGAGACACATTGGGGGGACAGTTGAAGAACTAAAGGGAGGAAATGGGTGGTCAGCATGATCATATTTTGTAGGATACCTGTGTGAAATTCTTGAGAATAAACATAAATTTTCTATTTCTCCAGCAAATGATTTTTGTTCCTTTGTTGAGAATCAATGGACTGTTATCTGTCAGCTTAGCTAGACTGAAGAACTCCTAAGGTAGTGGTAAATCACCATGCTGAGTATGTCGAAGGGAGCTTTCCACAGACATTACTTCATGAGGGCTTGGGCCTAAGGAATACATTAATCTATTGATAGAAGCAAATCTGAAGAAACTATTGTGGACTGGTGGAACCATGACAAGTGAGGGCTCCTTCCTGCTATGATGTACTCTTCTAATTGTCAGCCATGATGAGAACGGCTCTGCTTCATCCTCTATGTCATGAAGACCGAAATGTCTGAAAATTAAAGGAAATAAATATTCAAAATTGAAGGCATTTCTGTCATCTTTTGTTCACAGTAACAATAAGATGAACTGATAGAGTGAAAAATTGAGAGGACATTGCTGTATCCCCAGCCTCGTTCCACTGACGTCTGCAGCTATGTCTGTGTGATGATATTTCTAGTACTGTGCTTTCTGGTAAGTTTCGAAAGCAAGAAGCATCTACCCTTCACATATTTGATTTTTTTCAATGTTTTTGGTAGTTTGTATCCTTTAAATTTTAATCTTAATTTTAAGTTTGGTTTGCCTATTTTAATAAAAACTGAGAGAGGAATTTTGAAAAGGATTGTATTAAATATTTAAGTGACAAGAATACTGTCATTTTGTTAATATAGTGTTTTCAACCTTGATTACGTTGCATTTTTACTTATGTAGGTAGTTTTATATAACTTTAAATAATACATGATAAATTTCAGTGTATAAGTAAACTGTTAGGATAGTTTTATTCCTAAATGTAATATTATTTCCAATTGTCTTAAACATCTGATTCTCAGTTTTTTCCTTTCATTTTCATCGATTATTCATTCATTGTTCATGTACTGGTATAAAACATAATTTTGTAATATGAAAAACTTATTGACATGCTGGCTTTATCGATAAATTTCCAATCTATACAAAATTGACATATGCTTATATTTAGCTTCTATTATGTTATCTCAGATCAATATAATTTTAAAAAAATAAGAAATGTTTTATAAATAACTCCCTAAATGCTAGTCTTCCATGTATAGATCCAGTTGCTTTCCCTATAGCAGCTGCAAGTTTCATTGGCATCCACAACTCCATTGCTACACTTTTATCACTATATCAAAGTTTTGCTTGACTGCATTGCATATTTACAGTTCAAGGATTGTTGTTTTGTAGCATTTGACCCTCATAATTGAATAAGCTTGTGCTACATAACTTGGACTGTCACTTGCAGAAACAAACTCATGTCTCTCAGGAAACATGCCAATCATGCCTCTGTTCTTCTTTTGTCTCCTCCATCAGGAGTGCACACGTCCAGGTAAAACAACAAAATAAAAGTCAGCATGCAAGCCAGCTTTCCTGATCTAGTTCCATACCCAGTACTCACAAAACTTCTTTGTAGATAGATCACCTTTCTTGTGTAAATTCCTTATTTCCTTTAGTATATTTCTTCCCCCAAGTTCACTATTATCTAAAACCTAGTACCAGATCACTTCCTGAGAACGCTTTTTGTGATGAGAACCAAGCCTCTTCTGATCTTTGCCATCCCCTGCACATACATCCAATGATGCTTTGCCTGTAGCAATCTCCACACCCACAAGCTTAGTTCCAGATTAGTGTCTTTTTGAGCCTGTCATGTTCCTGAGCTTATTTTAGCTGGTGAGGCATTCTTTTACATTCCCATCCTTCCATCTGCCTGCTGCCATCTCTGCATCCATAGTCCTAGCTGCAGATTCATAATATGAGGTCCATATTATCCTGTTCAAATTAGAGTCTATCCACCAACCTTACCTGACCTAGCTCAGGTCATGTATCTCTTGTACTAGCCCAAGCTACGGAAAGCCACATTATCAAATTAGACACACATCAAAAAAGAAATCTAACCCTGTCTCGAAAAACCAAAAAAAAAAAAAAAAAAAAAAGAAATCTACATGTCCAGTTAAACACCAAAATGAAAAACAACATGAGTTGTTAAGTCAGCATGTTCCCCCCAAAAACACAGTAGTCATGTAAAAATGTTCTTAAATGAGAAGTATCTAGATGATCCCAGACCATTTAACTCAAATGTCAATCATAAACTTTATCAAAGAATACAAGAAACTTAGGAAAACGCGAACAAATACTTCATTGAACTCTAAGAAAATAAAATAATAGTAAACACCCAAGTGATGTCCAGGAAAATGCAAATATACAGCTGAATGAAATGATGAAGATAAATCAGGATTTTAAAACTGAATTCAATTAAGAAATAGAAACATTGAATACAAGTGGAAATATTCCAACCAGAAAACTCATTGGAAAGCCTTACAAGTAGAATGAATTGGGAAGATAAAATATGAGAAATCAAAGATAAAGCAGAGAATTTGTATGAAAAAAGTAAAATAAGTAAATAAATTAGAGTAAATGAACACACTGGGAATGTGGGACACCATGAAAAGACCAAACCTTCCAATTTTTAGATGAATTGCAGGACAATGACATAGAACCTATCTTTAACAAGACCGTAGAAGAAAACATCTGTAAACTAAGGAAAGATATATAGATTCAATAAGTACATAGAACACCAACTTGACAAGACCAAAAAGGAAAGATCTTATGGCATATCACTGTTAAAACATTAGATATGAATAACAAAGAAAAATGTTGAAAACTACAAGAGACAAAACACAAGTCACATAAAAGGGAAATTCATCAAAATAACATGTGAATTCTCAATGGAAACTCTGAAAGCCAGAAGAGCTTGTAGTGATGCATTCCAAGCTTGAAAAGAACACAGCTGCCCACCTAGACTAAAGTATCCAGCAAAGCTACCTGCCAGTGGTTGAAGAAGAAAGAAATGTTTTTTTCATGATTAAAACAGCCAAATAAAATTCATATAAAACACAGAAAACAAAAAATAAAAATAAAAATATTAAGACTAAACAAAATAATGAAAACAATACTTCAAACTGAATATAGGTATAAGCACAGCCAATCTACTCTAGAATGAAAACAAATAATTCTATATTTTACTGTCAAACAAACTGCAACTTAGATCATAAACAAGTAAAACCCAGCAATACGATGTCAGTACACACACATTTCAATTATAACTCTAAGTGTTAATAGCCTCAACTCTCCAACAAAAACACACAGGCTAGCTGAATGGATTTCAAGAAATGATGTACTCTCTACAAGAGAAGCATCTCAACTTGAAAGACAGGCACCACCTGAAAGTGAAAGAATAGAAAAAAATTAATGTTCATGCAATAGGATAAAGAAGATACCAGGTTTTGCTAATAGACATCAAATTAAAAGTAATTGGAATAGAGGCCGGGCGTTGGTGGCACACGCCTTTAATCCCAGCACTCGGGAGGCAGAGCCAGGAGGATCTCTGTGAGTTCGAGGCCAGCCTGGGCTACCAAGTGAGCTCCAGGAAAGGCGCAAAGCTACACAGAGAAACCCTGTCTCGAAAAACCAAAAAAAAAAAAAAAAAAGTAATTGGAATAGGCATTGAATGACACTTAATTTAATCCAGAGATCAATTAGTCAGGAAAACAGCATAATATTAAACATATACACACCCAACTATCACAGATTGACAAAAACTAATAATAGTTGGCAATTTCAATACCTCACTTTCTCTAATAGATAGATCATCTGAAAAAGAACAACAACAACAAAAAATCAGAGAATCCTCTAATTTAAATGACATCTTACATTGGATTAAATTACAGTGAACCTGCCAGATACCTACAACATATTTCACCCAAGGCCAAAGAATATTCTTCCTTTTTAGTGGTAGATGGAAAACATCTCTAAAACAGACTACATGTTGGCACACAAAGCAAACCGTAAAATGGAAAAACTGACATTGAAACTCAAATAATCATAGGTATCCTTTCTGATGATAAATGCAATCAACGTTTAAATTAAAAACAAACAAATCTCTAGTAAGTGTAAAAATCAGGGGGATTAAATAACTCATTACAGAAGGATGAATGGGTCAAAAAAGATAGAACTGGAGAATTTAGAAAAATAAGAACAAACTAAACCCAAATCCAGCATATGGAAAGATGTATTAAATACCAAAGCAAAAATTAATAAAGTAGAAACAAAGAAAGCACTCCAAAGACTATGTAAATCTTAGTGCTGGTTTACAAAATTGGCAGACCCTTGTTCCAACTAACCAAAACAAAGAAAGTGATAACCCAAATTAATAGACCAGAAATGAACATGGAACCATTGTAGTAGACACCGAAGTAATTCAGAATATTATAAGGCAATATTTTATAAACCTCCACCAG
>CABHPR010147183.1:0-34203 GCA_902168415.1 Peromyscus melanophrys
GACTCTCATCAAGGAAGTTTCCTCCCCACCCACCCCTGGCAGATGGAGACCATGACAGAAAGCCACAACTGGTCAAAATGCAAAGGCCAACTGACCCTGGGTGCCCCACCCCAAGTGCATTGTCACAACTCCTACAGCTAAGGCTCAGGGAACATTGCAGAAGACGGAGAGAGATTGTGAGAGCCAACAGAACAGGAAGTCTGCTGTGAGACTGTGTCTTCTGTAGACTGGGGGGAAGCCACGCCTATGAAATCTCAACAGTACAGCTATCTCTCCAATGGCAAACCCGAAAAATGACAACATGGGATGACGTGCCAACTTGAATTGGGGAAATCAGATCATGTCTCACACATAGATCAAGAACTTGGTATGACAGACTTTGTTGACTCCCCAAGAGAGGCCTTACCCTCTCTGAGGAGTGGATGGGGAGTGGGATTGGGGGAGGTGTGGAGGGGGCGGGAGAAGGGGAGGGAGGGGGAACTGGGATTGGTATGTTAAAAAAAAAAAAAAGAAAGAAACCCCAAGAGCAACATTGCTCCTAAGACAACGATGTATATGAGACTCAGTGTATATGGTTACTCAAGGGAAGGAAAGCAGGGATGCTGGGGGTTGGAGCGAGCAAACAAGGAAGTGGATTGATCTCCAGCCTGAGTGCAGGGTAAAGCTTTGGCTGGCCTGGAGCCAGCAGTGGCATGTAGAAACACGCTTTGAAAATGGTGATTCTGGCTAAGCTCCCTCTACAGAATCTCTAAAGGCCTCAGGTCCCTCAGGAACCTGTTATCTTTTTTTTCTCCACTGACATTCTCTTTAAAGTACCCAAAGTCCTAAGTCCCTTGATTGGTGTTTTCCAGACCCCTGCCTCTAGTCTTTGAGCAACACCTAGCCAGTATCTGCATGTGGAAGCCTACTGGGTGCTCTCAACTCAAAATCTCTACCACGTGGCTGTCCTTCACTCCTCAGCCTTAGCCTCAGCCACTTCTGCAGCTGACTTCACTGTTTACCCAAGTACTCTCACCAATACCCAAGAGAGCCACACAATGTCTCTTATTTTACATCTAATAGGGAATTCATCTGTAATCAAACAGCCATAATACAACCCAGATGGGACGGCTTTTACCACTTCAGTGGCTTTAATTGTCAAATGTGACTCATGCAGTCAAATTACAACAGATTCATAACTGTTATCCTTAATTCCAATCTTGCTTCTCTGACCTCATTCTTCACTTCAGCAGGCACACATCATTTAAATGCATAAATCAAATCACATCACCTTCCGGGAGCAGACAACAACAAAAACTTGAAACCTTTAGCAGCATGGCCTATGAATCTCTGCATCCCATATCCATATGCCCCCTTCAGGTGGAATCTTCAGGCTGTCATCAACATTTACAGACGGCCACAGCAGTATACTACAACCCTTCCTGCCTCAGTGACTTCGTATTGCTGCTTCCTTTTTGACCTAGAATACTGTCAGTAGCTCCCTTCCTCTCTCTCGTAAACTATACACTCAGTAAGTACATAGTCATGAGAATGATAGTACAGCCATACTGCCTGGTAGAGGGCAATCTCAGATTGCTGTTTCTCTCTCTCTCTCTCTCTCTCTCTCTCTCTCTCTCTCTCTCTCTCTCTCTCTCTCTCTCTCTCTCTCTCTCTCTCTCTCTCTGTATTTGTTATGCCATCAGTATCCATCAGTACATGTGCTATAAGGAAAAGAACTCATTTTAATTATTTGTTTGCATCTGTGTTCACTGGATAAATCTGCTCACTCTTCCTCCACCGTGACAGCGTCAGCTGTTGGGGATGGGCTATCTTTGTACTCTTCGGGGCTCTCTCTGCTCTCACAATGCAAGGGTTGACTCAAACACATTTACTGCTGAAGTGACTGTATGGGTGCACACATTAAGTTCAGTTAAGTCGTATGTAGATTAGTTTAGTGTTATGGTTTTAATGCTCCCCAAGGTCTCACATGTCTGAACACTGGTCCCCACATAGTGGCTCTGAATTGCAAGGTTTTGGAACCTTTGAGGGGGTAGCGGGAGGTCCCTGAAGTTTTCCTGGGAATGAGCTTTGGAGAGGTATAGTCTGTGCCTGTTTCTCTTCAGGCTGTCTGAATCCAGGTCAGTTACCAAGATGTAACTAACTGCTACTGCTTCCTACCAAACATGAGCCCCTAACAACTTTGCTCCTTATGTTACTTTCTTCGGGTATTTGTTTAGTTTTGGAAGATATTTAGTCTCAGAGATGAGAAAAGTAACCACTGCACTTAGCCTCACATTCTAACAAAAGAACCTTGTCCCCTCTGTGAACTCACTCCTAAGAGAAAGGACATTTCATGGTCCAAGCACTTATTTTCAAATAAAATTATGAAATAAAATTAACCTACAGGAAGAAGTTTATATGCATAGTAGTTAGGGAATGCAATAAAGACCACAGATGCCTACAATGAAGGCTAGTGATGGATGGCCAAAGGAAACCAGTGAACTGTCACAACATCTGAAACAAGAAATTCAGTGGTCCCTTCCAAGTTCAGAAAGAGAACAAATCATTTTGGCTTGCCCCTTTGTTATGCAATGCTCCACACTGTATAGTTTTAATGGTCAGGAACACCAACAGGAATCCTAGACATACCAACTATGGGCCTATTCTTAACCCTTTTGTGGATGGCCGAGCTGATGAAATTAAATTATGTAAATGAAAGTGTGGGATGTAGGTCTGCAAATGACATTAAGATGACTCGGCTCGCAAGTGCCTCAGAGAATGTTATGTTTTATTCTCATTATCTAACACCTGTGGAAGAAAATACTTTAGCAAAGGTATTTATCCGGAGAACCATAATAAGAATCAGTCACATGATGAAAAGAGACCCTGAATTTCACCACCCTTCACCTGGAACCAGTTATTTCCACTGAAAGCTTTTCAACTGCCAGAGAGACTCATTAAGATTCTGCTGGTGTTTTATGTAACAGTATTCCAAAGCCACAGGTCTACTTTCTATCTCCATTTCCCTGATATTATTATGACTTTGTTGTTTTTTGAGTCAGTATCTCACTGGTGGAGAGGGTGGGGGCTGGCTAGCCTGGAACTTGCTATGTAAAACAAACTGGCCATAAATTCAGATAGATCCCCCTAATACTACTTCTTGAGGGCTAGAATGAAAGGCATGTGCCACAATAACATGCTAAAAAGATTTGTAACCTAAGATCCTTAACTATCAGATGCCAAACAAAATCATCCTAAGAAGGAGGTTCTTCCAAAATTATTGAAAATTAAAATTGAAAAACCAAAGATTTTAAAATCCGTTTTCAAGAAAAGATTTGCTATCAAATCCCTTTTGCAAAAACCAATAAGTGAATTCACTCCACATAGGGATTTGTGCACTTAGATGTGTTCTAAATGACTCTGGTTTTATTTACTCTGTGCAGTTGGCAGGTAGACAATTCTGCTATTAAGGGATCATCTCCCTGGGGATAGACCTAGCTTGCTGATTGGCTCCTCTGATCTTCAAAATGCATGATAAACTGCTTGTGGTTCAAGGAACTGTGTGCTTTTAACCTAAAATCTGTACTTCAGTGCTTTCAAATAGGAAAGAGTTTTTGTTATTAATTTCTAAGATACCCAAAGTAATCATCTACAGCAATTCTTATAATAATTCAAACCCATGTATCTTTCTGCTTTGGACATGCTTTACACACTGGAAGCTCAAGCATTTATCTTTATTAACTCATTTGTGTTATCTACGGAATATACAGTTTTTAAATTTTTTTATTGGACTTACTGTGTGGTATGTGTGTGTGTGTGTGTGTGTGTGTGTGTGTGTGTAATGTGTGCACATGTGTATGTGTTTGCGTGTGCATGGGTGGAGGTCATGGGTGGAGATCCAAGGATAATCTACGGCAGTTGGTTCTTTCCTTCACAATGTGGGTCCTAGGATCCAAATTCAGGGTATCAGGCCAATAGCAAGCACCTTTACCTGCTGAGCCAGATTATACTTTAAATATATTATAAAAAATGAAGAGTATTTAGATAATATAAACTGTAGGGAATACAAGAGGCTATACAATACTAAAGGAGAAATGTAAAGAGAACCAGAAAGAAAGGCAAGAAGACAGGATTTCTTCTATCATGACCAAGACTGACCATTTGCTAAATTTGTATGAGTTGGAAAATGTTCAACAGTGCATTAAATATTGTAAGGAAATTGAGGAGGAATTAGGTTCCCAGGAACAGCGACAACACTAGAAAGATAATGAACCCTAGGAATTTAATTGTAGGTTTCAGCAGGATATCTACCGGAAAATATTTTAACCAGCCATTGAAAATTGGGTTTGTTTGGGAGTTCAAAATCAGACACTCCAAAATCTTGTAAGTCATAGAAATGTGAGAGCTATCCTGAAGAAACTTTTACACAGTGAGCTGAGATAAAAATTAAAAAGAAAACATGAAAGACATTAACATTAAGACCTGGGAGGCAGAAGAGAAACAAGGTTATGGTGAGTCTAGAGAGGAAGGTTCCCGTGCAATTTAGGGAAAATAAACATTTATTTTCCCTAATAAACAGTAGATAAGGATTAGTTCTGTCCAACAGGATGAGGATGTGTATGATGACAACCGAGGTGTGGTCACTATCTTGATCACATCAGAGTAGTTTTACAAATAAAAACTAGAATCCAGTTAGTTGAAAAGAGCAAAGTAAAGAAAGAAATCAGGATGGAGTCCAGGATGGCCAGGAAAGATGAATAATGAGAAGCAGAGGGTAGAAGAGGAACTATAAGGGTAAAGAAGTATCAAATTGAAAATGTGAATTTTAGGGATTATTATTTTTAATTACATGTGTATGTATGTATGTGTACATGCATGTATCTGTGTGGAGTTATGTGTGTATGAGTACAGGTGCCACAGAGAACAGAGGATCTTGATCACCAAGGAGCTGGACTTACAATGGGTTGTGAGCCACCCAATGTGGCTGCTGGCAACAGAACTCAGGTCCTCTGCAAGAGCAGTATACACTCTTAACTGGTGGTTGAAAAGTCATCTTTTCAATCCCACAAAGCATTTTAGGATGAGAGAAGCATGAAACTATTTTGTGAGGAGGGAAAAAAAAACCCTTTTCTACAAAAGAAACATTTGAAAAAAATATACTCAATCACACATTTCAGAAGGCATATATTTTATGTCATAAAATCTAACAATCCCTTTTGATTGAAGAAAGATATATTAAGTCATGTCTGAAGCACATATACTTTCTTCTTTGAATGCAAGGCAACTACCGTGATAGGGACTACATTTTAGCATCTTTGAACACATCTTTGAACATTCATATCCATGGAAATGTCTCTAGCTGCTCAGGTATTACACTCTCTGAAGAGCAGTTTCAACTAAAACAAACAAACAATCAAGAAACACAGAAATTATTTCCCAGGTAAATGGTAACTCATTCTATGCCCAGTAAAAGGGAGGGGGGCCTCTTTCCCAGGTATATGATAATGGGTAAACACAGACATGGTCTTTGGAGAAGAGAAGCATAGAAAAGGTGCTGAAGAGAGTGATCACATGTCCTTAGATAGACAGGGAAGAAGAGAGAAAACAGCTCTTGTCCCATCCCACTCTCCAGTTCCCAGCTCCTAACCAGACATCCAAGTCTTGCCTCATATCTTTGAGATGCTCCTCGTCCCTGTGAATGAGTAGATTCTACTCTTTCTTTCTAACAAAACAATCATGCCTAGAAGCCATGTTTCTTTTCCTGGTTCTTCCAAGAACATTTAGAAAATTTCCAGTAGCAAGCTATGCAAACATATTCACAATGCCCAGTCACAATGCTATAAGTCTATTGCAGAAAAGAAACATTCTCAGTGTCCAGTCTTAATGCTATGAACCCATCATAGACAACAGCACATTCGCAATGTCCAGTCATGATGCTGTGAACCTATCATAGACCAAAAACATTCACAATGTCCAGGCACAATGCTATAAACTTTAATAGAGAACAACACATTCTCAATACAAAGGCACAACACAACTACTTTATTACCAAGAGCAACACATCTTCAATACCCAGTCACAATGCTACACACCCATCAGAAAGAGCCGATGGTATAGCCACCACACTGACTTCCACTAATGGGAAGCAAACAGCATATTAGAGCATTTTTTTTAATTTATAGAAAAGTCACCACTTGGATGGTTCTTTTTGTATTTCTTCACATGATTTTACCCTGTTCTTTATAACATAATTAAATGTTATACTTCTTTTAGTGAACTAGATAAAAAGTGATTTTTTTTAACTACCCAAATCCATCTCCTAGATTGTAATTAGCTCCAAAGTTCCTCTCTCCTTTCAATCACAACAGAGCTCTCTCTAAGCTACAATGGATGCTTTATGCCCAACTACTCTATTTACAGCACTCAACAAAGGATGCTCTAGCTACCCTCCCAATGTTGGCTGCTAATTCTACAGCTGTGCACTCAGATTTCCCTTTGAACCCCACTGAACCCTTTCCCTCATATTATGGTTTGAATGTTAAATGTCCCTCATATGCTCATATATTTGAACAATTGGTCCCCAATTGGTGGCTTTGCTTGGGAAGGGTGATGGAATCTTTAGGGAAGTGGAGCCTTGTTGAAGAGTATGTCACTGGGGCCATCTTCAGGGTTTCACAGTTTGGTCCTATTTCCTGTGTCCCTCACCCACTCACCCAACCCCCCTCCATTCCCTTTCCTGTGTTGTGGGTGAAATGTCATCAATCACTCTGCTTTCTGGCTGCTCAGCCTGCTTCAGGCTCCTGTTACCATGACTTCTCTGCCATTCCCCATTGTAGGTCAAAACAAGCCCCTTTCGACTCTAAGTTGCTGTTTGTCAAGGCATTGTATTTACCACAGCAGCAGAAACACACAGCCAGTAGACCTTGCTACAACACAGCCAACAGACCTTGTTACTTGGTTTGATTTAATTTCAGTCTCTTATGTCAGTAACAAGCAGATAAATTAGTATTTTGCCCAAGTACCTCACTCTCCTCTTCTCTGTTTATCCTGCTGGACATGCCAAGCTCTGGCTCTCTACAGCTCCCAGACCACATGCCACGATGGAGGTAACAGTTATGGTCTGGAGAATGGAGACTGAAGAAATGGGCATGGCTTGACCTGAGAACGAGTATGTCTCACACTCTAAAGAAACTGGCATGTGAGGAAATTCTGGTGAACAACTGCACTCTAGGGAAGCAGGGCCTGGCTCTGCCTGGAACCATGTACTTCCCAATGTCTCCAAAGTGGAGCCAACTAAGACAATCTGGTTCACTGTCTCAGTCTGTTCAACCAGATATACAGTACATAACAAAATGGAAATACTGATCCATTCTATCGATTGAAGGTACTTTCTTTCAACAAGCTCCTTCTAAATGGGATTCTAGCATTCCTTAAACATATTACTTTTCTATGAAAATCACATCACATCAAAAGTCATGGACATTATAATTTTTAAATTGTCAAATGAGCATAAACATAGTAACAAATAATCATAAAACATATATAATAATAAAAATATGAACTTACATGTTTGGACAAATTGGGACTCTTTGAATCAACATCATATCTGAAAAATTAAAGTGTAAAATTCAAATTATTTCTATAAAATACAGCTAAAAACAATGTTTCCTAGAACACACAAACATAGAAATTAATTTGAACAATAACCAATGCAACATTAAAAATAAAAGATTTTTAATTTATAAATAATCTAATGATAGAATTGACACTTTTGGGTCACTTGAAAGCTACATAACCCAACTATGAACTCCACTGTTTGAGAAGATGCAAATTTATCTTTTCTTTGAATCAGTGGTATCTAAGTGCCACTCAAGTGACTTCAAAATCACTTTAAAATGGGAAATTTCTTCTCTGAATATCAAAAATAAGCATGTCTTGTTAACAAGCTATGCACATTATACACATTACAATTCTTACCTAACAGCTTAAATGCTATTGTTAAAGGTTGGAAACTCACTGGAGTAACAGAAACCAGCTTTTCCCAATCACAGAACTTAGGGAAACTGTGTTTTATGTAAACAAAAAATGAATTTTGTACACAGAATTTACATGGGGATATGATAAGCTTTGGTTTTAACCAGTTGCTACTGGACAAAGATGATCTCCAAGAGAGAATCCAGGATGACTCCACGGACTGGAGTTTATGGACATGGCCAAAACAACCTCAGTGTGCCAGGCTCTTTAATAAGATAATACTGACACTAGTCTTTCTCGAAACCAAACCCTTTCACACTCCTGAATAACTTCTTAACCAAGCTCAGGGCCACCTTTTAAGGTTAAAGTCTTCTCTCTCATTTTAATAGAATCTTTTCGCAACACAAAACATCTCAGTTAATGATAGGAAACAAAAGGAAAAGGATAAGAAAACCAGAGTTCATTGAGTGTAGCAGTGGGCCGTGAGTGCTCAGTATACCCAGTAGAGCCAGTATGTCCAATATACCCAGTGTACCCAGTATACTTACTAATCCCAGAATGCCCATGAGAGTCATGAACTTTCAGGAGTCCAGGGCATACTGGGCACACTGGGTACATTGGGCATGCAGGGTAGACTGGGTAGACTGGGCATATTGGGCATAATGCTTATACTGGGCACACTGGGTGTATAAGGCGTATTAATACAATGAACTACACTTTCCTCTTCCTTTTTCCTTCTTCTCTTTTTTCCTATCATTGATCATGATGCTTTCTTCTGTAAAAAGATTTTATTTAGGTGAGAGAAAACTTTAACTGACAGTCTCTCATTTGAGTGAATCTTAAAAATTGTATTTCTAACAAAGAGGAACAGATGTTGGCTACAGTTATTTCTATATTTGTAGAACTGCAGCTATCATCCAAAGTGAAATCTTATTCTAAGTATCCCAGGATGCACAGCTCAAGAGCTACCAATGGCCTTGGAAACAAACCAGTACACAGTCCAATGACCAGTCTAGTACCCAGTGACCAGTCCAGTATTTCTAAAGGGACAGGCCATTCCCTCCTGTGCAGGGTTGAAGGGGAGTTCCCTTCTACTCTCCAAGATCATGGGATGGAGTTGGCTTCAGAATCTGGGCTACCGGTGAAGAGTGGAAGTCAAATCTTGCCTAGCTAGAGATGGCATACCCACCCTTAGTGCACCAGTGAAAGAGAACATCAAGAAAAGTTCTAGGAAATACTTTCTGTGAGCTGAGGCAGCTTCATTCTGGATCACTCACTAGGGAAAGAGCAAGAGGCTTTCAGTGTCCCTAGGCTGGTGAATAGATAAACTCTGGATTTTTTTGGAGGATTAAAGGCCACATCTCTACCTACCAACACCCTCTCTCTTCCTGTACTTCCTTCTACCCTGGAAATTCTGGAACAAATGAGAGGAGAGAAAACGAAGAATGTTTCAAAGTCAATGGTCCCTGACAAATGAGTAAGATGGTTTACTAAACAAAAGGAATTGAAGGTCCATGAAATTAGAACATCACATTGTCGTTACCAAAGGGAGAAGGTCAGAATGAACACAGTGGAACAATCAGAAACAAATAAAATAATTGATTTGCCCCACAAAAATGTTGAGATCCTTCAAAGTAAGGGTGTGTTAATGTTTCACATTTCATGTTTAGATTATGACCATCTGACTGATCAAGAAATATTTTACTGGGTCAGTCAAATCTGGATTCATGCATCTCTCTCCAGGGTTCAGGATCCATGGAAAGGAAAGGATAGAAAGGATCCTATCTCCTCTTTCCTGCACTCTGGCATATCTCACACAGTGACTAGACACTTGCATGCCTTGCTCAGAGTCACTGTGATGCATGCAGCCTCATGCTCATCAATATTATTCTGTTGACAATAAAGTTTTCAACCACGCTAGTAGGGTATTTATCTGACAACTATTACTAGAGTGCTGGGAATAATAAAAGGAAACATCAAAGCTTTACACATTAAATCCATGAGACAAGGGGATTCTATGATGCAAAAGGATAAATATTAAGTGCATGTAAAAGGTCAGTCACAATCAGAACAGCAAAAGGTACATGGTATAGTCAGAATGGCAACAATATGGGTCAGTGGCATCAGGAATTCAGGAACTATCTATCTATCTATCTATCTATCTATCTATCTATCTATCTATCATCTATCTATCTATCTACCTATCATTTATTTATCTCTCTGTTTATCCATCCCTCCTTCCCTTCTTCCCAAAATTTTCTCTGTGAACTGAAAAATGGAACCATCTTTCATAACATGCAGTTGCTACGATAATACGCTTTCTTTTGAGGTGCTGGACACTGAACCCAGGAACTCCATCACACAAGCAAGAGTTCTGCCATGGAGCCCTAGAGAACAGATGCTCAGGGCTGTGTTTTACTCATGTTTCTCTGATTCTGCATAGTCAGTTGTGTTGGTTAATCTTCATTCTCAACTTGCAATCACCTAGGAGACACATCTCTGCTTGCACTTCTGAGAGTGTCTAATCAGGCTTAACTGAGGAGGGAAGAAGACCCTTTCTGAATGTGTGTGGCCTGATTCCATGGCGTGGGGCCCTGAACTAGATGTAAGAGTAAGAGAGAAACTACAGGTAAGCACTTCCTTTCTCTGGTTCCTGGTCATTATTGCAGACTGAGTTGCCTGGGCCAACATGCCATCCACACCAAGCAGACAGCATTCCTCTGAAATGTGAGCCAAAAGAAACCATTCCTCCCATAGTTGCCTTCTAAGATATTTTGTCACAGCAATAAGAATACATCAGTAGAAGTCAACTAAATCCAAAACAATTCAGAAAGTCACATGCAGCTATTAGCTGGTTACTTAACACTGGTGTGCTATGGATGGATGATGGCTGGCCACTTTACACTGGTGTGCTGTGGAGGGAGGATCCTTGCAACCATTTACTGGCCACCACACACTAGTGTGCCAAAAATGGGCATTCTTCAAATAGCTATCAGTATCATTATATTGGATGGAATATTCTCAGCTCTCTGGGTGATGGAGTTGGGGATCACACTTGATTTTTCATTGGACACTTTAGTCTGTTCATATGTTCTAATTGTCTAAAATAAGCATACATTTTTACAAGCAATATACATATATGAGAAATTTTAAAAGCCAGTCACATGTATTTTATATATATATATGTAACTAATGAAGTAATGAAGTCTTCCCTTATTTATTTTACTTGAAAAAGATCACAGTATAAAAAAAAAGCCTGCTATCAAATTGAAAGTATTATATGAGACATTTCAATAAAATGAATCAACAGAATTAAATGTCATCAGAAATCCACAGGAACAGAGAGAAGGTGTGTGTTGCTTTCCTTGAGATCTGCAGTTAATACTTTCCGGCCTTACTTGTTTTAGTTACTCAAATATATAAAATTGAGATGTTATTTGAATTAAAATTCTGAGCTTTTAATGAAGTGCTATTAATTCAATCTTGCAGAACAACTTCATGGTTCAAGGATTGTTTGGTTTCTGTGAGACCTGTAATCTCCAGAAAGTTGAAGTGACAGTGTATCAGTCAGCTGGCCTTAGTTACTTCCTATTTCCTGTCACACTGCTGTAACTGTTTTCTGAAAAAGCACAGCAATGGGTTGTGGCTCGAGTTTTCCTGCCTGGCCCACAGTCAGGATAAATCTCTTTCACCTGCCAGTCCCACAGCCGCTCAGACCCAACCAAGAAAGCACAGAGACTGATATTGCTTTCAAACTGTATGGCCGTGGCAGGCTTCTTGCTGACTGTCCTTATATCTTAAATTAATCCATTTCTATAATTCTGTTCCTTGCCACATGGCTCGTGGCTTACCGGCATCTTTACAGGCTGCTTGTCCTGGCGGTGGCTGGCAGCGTCTGGCAGCGTCTCCTTCCACCTTCCTTCTCTTTTTATTCTCTCTGTTAGTCCCGCCTATACTTCCTGCCTAGCCACTGGCCAATCAGTGTTTTATTGGCAACACATTTGACATACAGAACATCCCACAGCAATGGGTACCAGGTAAGGAACAATGAACAGGACATGAACTCAAAATGCCAGTAAAGGGGACAAAGGGTGACAGTGGAGAAGAAAATAAATAAGCTGTCACCTGCAAGAGTGATGGGTGCCTGTCAATAGATGGCAACCAAAATCCCAGAGAAATGACTCAAACAATCAGAGCTAAAAAACTAGAGAAATAACAAAGACTGTACATATCCAGGGTAGCATCAGCAAATCAGAACACATAATGGTTGGTCTTGAGTGCTTCCTTTCATACTGAAATTTGACCCTCAAAACTGCAAATTAGAGTAATAATAAATCCCAACACTTTGCAAACAGAGATACTGCTCCAGGTTACCTACAGCAGAAGAGTATTGTTGGTGGAAATAAGCATCAATAAACAATAAAATACATTTTCTTCTTGCAATAAAAATCATGTAGCCCTAAAAAGAAATGAAGTATACAGCTACTCTGTGGCATAGAAAATATGTGAAAACTTAAAGAAATAGGAGAGTACATTGACTTCAATTCCCACATGCGTATCAATGTTTAAAGAAGCTCGGATGATTGACAGAGTGAACCACTTACAGATTTTTTAAATTGGAATAATGAAATTCATATTTTTCAAATAGTTACATCATTTTACATTTATAGTAAATACTTATTACTTTTAAATAAAAGAAAGTAATGCATATAGATGTGGAAAGGACAAAGAAAAGGAAAACAGAACAAAGAATCATGAAATGGTGACTGGTTTTAGGATAAAATCAAAGTGGAAAAGTTAAGGGGTTGCCATGATGCTGTGAGGGAAGCAACATTTCAAAAGCAGCTGCTGTGAGCTCTGAGCAAGCGGGGCAGGGAGCCACATTCATGGGTCTTCACTAGATGTTAGGTAACAGCACTGCAGCCTCCATGGTCAAGGGTGAGCAGAAGCCATTGTTACACTCCACTTTCATCTCTCATTACCTGCATTTGATTATTTGGAAAGAAGTCTTGTGGAAATAAAAGCCTAAGGTGAATATCATAAATTTCGTTTGCTAAATCCAATGAATATCTGATACCTTTTAAAGAAAGTATTACAGATTCTTTGATTACATATATTTTAGAGTAAAATAAAATACAATTGCTAATGGTAAGGAACTTATTTTGTATTAGGAAGGAAATTAGGACTCTTCCCAACAAGATGTCATCTTTAGTTATTAAAATTATCCCTAAGTACTGATAGGCTGGCACGATGTTTTCAATGATTTAAACAAAGTATTGACCTTTTAAAATGCTTTTGATGTTCATAAGTATTCATTATTTTGATACACAAGGCAAAGGCTCTATTATATTACACAGAGCATCTTAAACATAAGTACACATTTTTTTCCTGCCCCCAGGGTTTCTTTTTACCCATGTCTAGACCCTCCGAGTCTCCAAAGATCACCTTTGTGGAAAAATGGCTCATTTATACCTGACAACAGGTAAGTAAAAAACTGCTTCCATGTTTTCTGTGGGCACAAAGCTGAACTTGGCAATGTTCTGTACTGTAATATGGTTGATCCAGTGTCAAAATAGAAAAATATGCAATATATATATATATATATTTATATATTATATATAATTTTCATATATATATATAAAAAGCTAGCTCTACCACCCTGGGCCCTAAAAACATGAAGCATTGGGCTGGATGGTTCAGTGGTTGCAAGTACTGGACGTTCTTCCAGAGGACCAGGGTTCAATTCCCAGCACCCACATGGCAGTTCACGACTGTCTGTGGCTCCAGTTCCAGGGTACATTCACATGAACACCCTCATTCAGGTAAAACAGCAATGTGCATAAATTAAGAGAAAAAAGTTATAGTTTTATACATGTAGAGAGAGATATAACATGTATATATGTATATATATATATATATATATATATATATATATATATATATATATATACACATGAAGCATCAAGCAATCAAGAGAAGCCATCATGAAACAGAGATACACACAGTGCTAGGTTAGCATGCCATGGGGGGAAGTGAGCCATCTGCCACTAGTCATTAAGCTGGACATGTTCTTAGAGTACTCTGATCTTGAAGGAACCCACTGAGGTATAGTAGGTTTGAGAGAAAGCCCACCTGTACTCCCCAGCATGACGAAGCTGTCCACTCACTTAAACAAATCATATTTCAAAACAGTATTAAAAAGAAAAGTGATGTTCAATACCATGCTTCACCCTCTGGATGAAAAGAAAAGCTGCCTTCCAAAGGAAGAGCCAGGTACTCAAGGCAATCTACTCAGTCCAGACTATGCTACTCAAGCTGTCTCTAAAAATCACAAGTATAATGTCATGTTTTAGTTGAACTTACAAGTCAAAGCGAAGATTTTCTCTTTCTTCAAAGAAATAGTCCAGAATAAATTTTCTTACAAAATCAGGATTCAAAGTATTATCAATCACTTCAGTTCTTCCAAACTACAGATAAAAACAGAGAAGTCACAGAGGTTAAAACCAAACCTTACATGGTGACTTATTTCAAAGTATAGTACTCAGTTCCTTTAAAAAAAAAAAAAAAAGGGGAGCAATAAATACCCAGTTGACTTGATCAGCTACAGCACCAGAGAAAAGTGCCTAAAGGTCAAACCACCACCCAAACAAAATAAGCATGAACTTGAGTTCCTTCCAAACTCAGCTACCCTGCATCGGACAAGTCACAGTACATCACGCTCCCTTCTGCTAAGTGGAAAACCAAATTTCTTCCTAATCTAAAGAAACCATGTATACACTAAATTTACTTTTTAAAGTAAAACACTTTTAGGAAGTCAGACAGATAACATGGTGTATTCTTAGAGAAGCCAAATACTGACAGTTCGCAGCCTCACCTTTTATAGGAAATAGTCCTTTCACACAGCAAGGCCTATTAGTCCTGGTTCAGGAAGAAGTTTCTGGTAATCTATTCTACACTTCACAGCACAAACATTACTTAATCTCATTCAGATCAACAAGTTAGAATGACATCTACCAATCTTGTATGCTTCTAAAAATTGGGTAATACTTCTTCAGCTTAGGAAAATACGTTTCCCCATTTTGAGAAAGTAGAGATCAGGGAACAAAAGTGCACTTTAGGCCTGCCTCCTTTGCGTCTGAAGGCAAGCCACAAGACAGCTCCTAAGGACAGCACAAATACACACATCACAATTGCTTTTACCCTCCTCTAAGAGTCTTCACCTCTAGCTGTCATTTTAATGAGAGGATCTTAACCTTAGCTGTGAATCTATTATGCAATCAAGCAGGCAGGCTGTCTTGCTAGAGAACTTATTTTTATTAAAGTTCCAGGAAGTATTATCTTTTTAATAGGAAAATGAAGAACCAAGCTCATCCATTTAATGTGAAAGGCCAGGGGCTTTCTTAAACTGTGTGTTAAAATGATTATATAAAATACTTATGCCAACTAAACACTCCCTCACAAAGAAATAATTTGCCCCTGGATAATATTTTATATCATGGACCAATATCGCATGGACAAACTGTAATCCAACCATTACTGCTGGTATATGAAGTGTGCCCCTGCAAAAGGCTTATATGGTTACAGGTTGTTCTCCAGCTTGTGGGACCATTTTGAAGGTTCTAGAAAATTCAGGAGGTGAATCAGTTGGACAAATCAAGTCAGTGGAGATAGGACTTTGGGGATAGTTTATTCCCAGTCAGCTGTGGGGTGGTCTGTATGTCAAATTGCTCTGATTGGTCAATAAATAAAACACTGATTGGCCAGTGGCCAGGCAGGAAGTAGAGGCGGGACTAACAGAGAGGAGAATGGAGAGAACAGGAAGGCGGAGGGAGACACTGCCAGCCGCCGCCCATGACAAGCAGCATGTGAAGATGTCGGTAAGCCACGAGCCACGTGATGAGGTATAGATTTATAGAAATGGATTAATTTAAGATGTAAGAACTAGACAGCTAGAAGCCTGAGCCATTAGCCCAAACAGTTTAAACAATGTAAGTCTCTGTGTTTACTTGGTTGGGTCTGAGCGGCTGTGGGACTGGTGGGTGACAGAGATTTGTCCTGACTGTGGGACAGGCAGGAAAACTCTAGCTACATCAGTCCCTCCCTCCCTCCCTCCCTCCCTCCCTTCCTTCCTTCCTTCCTTCCTTCCTTCCTCCCTCCCTCCCTCCTTTCCTCTCTCCCTCCCTCCCTCCTTTCCTTCCTTCCTTTCCTTCCTTCCTTCCTTCCTTCCTTCCTTCCTTCCTTCCTTCCTTCCTGTGTCCTTTTTATCTGCTGGCTGGCTGCCTTGATGTGAACTACTTGCTCTGCGTGTCTTCCGACCACAATGAACAGCTAGCCTAGGAAACAAATTCCGCCTTAGTCTGCTTATGTAAGGAATTTTGGTCACAGTGACTATACCAGAGAATGGGGCTCTTGCTGTGACTAAGCCTGATACAGGGTGCATAGACCTTTAGAACCAGTTTGTGGGGAGAACACGGAAGAGTTTGGAGACATATACAAGAAGAGAAGCTTTTGAGTATTGTAAACAAAGCTTAGTAGGTGGTCCTGGTGGGAACTCAGAAGACCAGAACACTGATAGAAATGTGGACAGTAAAAGTTCTTGTGAGAATTACATTGGAAATTGGACCTGTCATTCCTGCTACATTCTACTAAAGAATTTATCTATAATTTGCCCATGCCATAAATGAAACTGAATTTCAAAATAATGGGCTAATTGATTGGGTGGCTAAAATCCCAAGACACTGTGCATTTGTGCTATTGCATGGTCTTTGATGGCTATTTGGGGTTAAGAGCGGAAGAAAAGTAGAGCAAAGAGATTTGGAATTTGGATTTCTCTTATGAGAAAAGGGGTGAGCTGGAAGCTCAGATCGGGCCAAGTATGGTTGCTAAAGAGAGAAGCATCATTAAAAAGAAGCTGAGTACCAAGGTATGGTGGAACACCCAGGAGGCAGAGAGACCAAGGATCTCTGCGAGTTCCATGCCAGCCAGAATGACAGAGTGAGACCCTGTTTCAAAACAAACAAAAACAAAATAACCCAAACAAAAAGGAAAGCCATTCACTTTGTGTGAGCACAATTGAAATGATGCCCTGAGTGCATCTCAGGAATAGGCCAGAAGCTGCTTGCTGTAGGCTCCATGATGCATAATTGTAAACTAACTTGAAATATATTTCCTTGAGAAGAAAGAGTCTCCAGGGTACATTGTCCATACAGGGCCATCTGAACAGGTTCCTCCTGTGTTCAGACACCCACAGGCTCAGAAACAGCTGTAACCATGGTCCAAGAGAATCTGGACCCACACAGCTTCCCACTTAGGGAGACAAAACAGTTTCCAAACTAAAGTGGAAAGTCTTGAGCTAGAAAGACTATGACATTCCAACAGAACTCCACCATTAACCATGTTCCCCAATGCCCATCCCTCATTTGGACTTCAACCCAAATCTATACTGAGAAGGAAACTGGAAGATAAGACTGAAATTTCCAAGCAGAGTTTCCATTGAATTGGCAGCCCACAGTCCCTCAACTCAGCAGCCACTAACACCCTTCCAGGTCTGGTTTTTGTGAGGAGCGGTGGAGGCTGGGTATAGTCTGCTTGCTCTACTGAAGATTAATGTGCAGACCTTAAAATCCTTGTTTCAGCTAATCATCTATAAATCATTACTATATCTATCTCAATACATCTTCTGACATATGGCCCTGAAAATTGCTTTGGGGAGATGTCAGCCACAGCCTTCATGTGGCTAGACTCAGTGCCAATTTGGGGCCCTCACCTCAGTAGGCCTCTCAGCCTATCTGGAATAGCTGATCACTCCATCCTTCCTGAAGTATGATTTCCCAGCTTTTTACCTCCATACTTGACTACAGTTTCCTTGTACTTACATTCTTAGGCATTCAATCCCCCCTTTACAGAGCATATTTCTATGTTCTCATCTCCCCACAGGGAGATAGATGGTGCCATTTGTCCTTGTTGTATTCAAATGTGTCCTCTCTAAAAGTCAAGTGTTGTCTTGTGATGGTATAAGGATCATGAAGTCTCCTCCCCCTGAAAATGGGATTAAGGCCCATCACTTGCCTACTTCCACCTTTAGCTATGAGAAAATACACAAGAAGGCCCTCATTAAAAGGTATTTTGATCTTGGATTTCCCAGCCTCCAGTGAGAAAATAAATTTCAGTACTTTATACATTATATTATCACTGGTACTCTTTTGTAGCATTTACAAAACAGACCGACTGTACATTGGCTTTACAACCCGCCTACTTAATGGCGACTTCTAAATCTATGCGACCAGCTCAGAGTCACCTTAATGCAGACAGCTGTTCTCTTGAGTTACACATCTGATAGTCTTACAGGCTCTTCAGAATTATCACCCAATAGTAAACATTACCCCGTGCCCTCTCTAATCTTGGCACTTCGACCTACCTCCTGCCAATAAGTAATTTTATACTCCACTATGATCCAACCATAAAGGAAAGTAATCGATAACAACTTCCTTTTTAAACTACAATGCCTCTTTTATCACTACTCCCTAAATTATCAATTTTAACTCCAAAACATATCCCTACAATTGCAGGGAACCATGGAGTTGGCCTGGCCTAGCTGCCTTGAGAGGCATGCATCATAGGTTTTTTCAGGTTAGAGTCCATGGCTCCTGGGTCACAATGTACCTCCAGTTCCTGAGAGACTGATGCACTCCCTCAGGCAGTGAAGTGTTCAGGCTGTTTTATGTTTCTCTGTTTGACCCCTTAGTAGTCAAGGAAGTAAGGAAACTTGATAGGACCATTGGTCTTAGACATTAATCTTATGTACCCTGTATGACTTGCAAACTTCACGGTATCCTGGCCACTACAATTGTATTCATCCTGGCAATTGCCATTTTATTCTGTTTCTGATAAAGGTATAAAACATCTGATTGCTCTCAATAAAATTGTCACAGCTCCATTTGTGCTGTGGGCCCTCTAGCCAGCCTGACTTAATTCTTTGCGGCCATATCAGGTGACCTCAGCCTGGTAAGTAAACATGGATGCTTACACACAATGGTCTACTGCTCTCCATATTTCCTACTTTCAATTTAAATTCAAGTTTTATTATGGACTATCTCAACGGTTTTGAATTCCTATCTCTATCTCTACTTCTGTTTTCACTGCAGTTTATCCCCATCCAACAACCAGAGCTGTCAAATAATACAAATACTATGCCATTATGCCAGCAGACTAAGATAGCTGATGGTTTCACAGAGCACACAAGATAAACTCTTTTTGGTCTATAGGATTTGGCTCCTCTCAGTGATAATTAGTACATTTTAAGATGTATTTTATTTAATTTATTTGTCTATCTGGCCCTCATCACCTCACTCAGTATGATTTTATTCAGTTCTATTTTTCTGAAATATTCATTAATAAGTATAGTGATCTCATTTTCATTATCCATTCATCATCTGATGGATATCTGAACTAGTTTCATTTCCTGGCTATTGTAATAGAGCATTAATGAACATTGATGGGCAAGTATCTATATGCGAGGACACAGAGCCCTCTGAGTATGTTACCAGGAGTGGTATAAATGGCTCCTACAGCAGATCAATTTTTACGTTTCTGAGAAACTTCCATGTTGATTTCCAGAAGTGCTGTATCAGTTTATACTCCCACCAATAAGAATAAGAGCTCCCTTTCCCCATATCCTTGCCAGCATAATTTGGATTTTGATGATAGCCATTTCTGACTGATGTGAGACACAGCTTCAAAGTTGTTTTCATCTGAATTTCCCCATATAATTGAGGATGTCGAAAGCTTTTAAGATATTTACTAGCCATTTGTATTTTTTCTTTCAAGAGCTCATTGTTTAGTTTCACAGTGCATTTATTGACTAGATTGTTTGGTTTCTTGATGTTCAGTATTTTTATCTCATTGTCTGTTCTACATGTTAACCCCTCAGTCAGATGGACATTTGGCAAGGATTTTTCTTCCATCCTAAGGGCTGTCTCTTTACGAGATAATTTCTTTTGATGTATAGAAACTTTATATTTTCATGAAGTTTGATTTGTTCCTTTGTCTTTTTCAGAAAGTCCGTTTCAATGACTATATCTTGAAGGATCTACCTAATTTTCCTCAAGAAGTTTCAGGGTTTTGGTTCTTACACTGATGACATTGATCCTTCAGGAGACGATTTTGTATAGGGTTAGAGGTAATAATCTATTTTTTTCCAGTGTTTAGACATTCAGATTTTCCAGCACCATTTGTTGATAGTGCTATATTGTCTCCAATTTATTTGGGGTATCTTTGTCAAAATCAGGTGGCTATAGTTGCGTGGACTCATGTTTGGCTTTTTGTTCTATCCAACAGATCCACACTTCTGTTTTTATGCCAGTCTCATGCTGTTTTTATTAGTATGACTAATAATTCAAGGATGGTGGTGGTAGCATTGTCTGGGCACAGAATTGCTTTGACTATCTGAGGTCTTCTGTGCTTCCATATGAACTTTAAAATTGTTTTTCTCTATGTCTGTGAAGAATGCCATTCCAACTTCAATTGCACTGAATCCGTAGGTTGTTTTTAGTGGGATGGCCATATTTACAATATTAATCCCACCAAACCAAGATAATCTTCACATCTTCTAGTGTCTCCTTCAATTTCTTTCTTTTGTATTTTAAAGTTTTCATTGTAGAGTTATTTAACTTCCTTGGTTGTGCTTTCTTATCTAAACATGAATATATACATGCATACACACATGCACACACACATTTTAGAATATTGTGAATGGGATTGTTTCTCTGATTTCTTTCTCCGTATATTAGTCATTGGTGTAAAGTAGGGTACTGATTTTTGCACATTAATTGTGTGTCTTTCCACTCTGTGGACTGTTCATTACCTCTAGTCTCATGGTAGAATCTTTATGGTCTTTTATGTATAAAACCATATCTTATGCAAGTAGGGATACTTTGACATCTTTCCCTTAATTGTATCAATTTAATTCTGTTCTCATGTCATATTTTTCTAGCTAAGACTTCTAGTACTATATTGAGTAGGAGTAAATACCTTAGATTTGCTCATGATTTTATTGGGAGTGTTTTAAGTTTTTTATCATTTAGTATTATGTTAGTTATGGATTTATTACCTGTGCTGAGGTGTTTCTTTTCTAATTCTCATATCTACAAGGCCTTTATAATCATGAGATGGTAGATTTTACCAGAAGTCTTTATTTCATCTATTGAGATGATCTTTTGGTTTCTATCTTTGAGTAATACTTATGCAATGAGTTAATTTATTATTCTACATATCATGAACCATCCCTGCATCTCCAGAATACAGCCATCTGATTGTGATGAATGTTATTTATCTCATCTTGGTATAACTTTTATATGTCAAAGTTACTTAAAAATTAACCATTTCTTTATATTTTTGAACTTAGATGGATATAAAATTTATTTCCATGATCTTCTGAATTTAACTGGTACTTGTTTTAATCTCTTCCTTTTGGCTTCTAATTTATTAATTTGGATTTCTCTCTCTCTTTTTATTTGCCAATAATTTTCTCTTTATAAAACACTAACTCTTGGTTTCATTGATTCTTTGTTTGGTTTTTCTATTTTGTTAATTTTCACCCTAAACTTAATTAATTCTCCCCATATTTGTGATTTGGTTTGTTCTTATTATTCCAAGCCTTATCATACTCCATGGCTTCAGAGCATGATGGGTAGTGGGATTCAAAGTCCTGGCACCTTCTCTGACCCCAGAGCCAGCCATAGTCAACAGTTAATACTGAATGTCAATTTGACAAAATCTAAAGTCATAGAAGGGACAATCTTCTCGGCATGACTCTGAGAGATTTTTCAGGTTAGGTCAACTGAGGTGGAAAGAACTACTTTAACTGTGGGCAAAAGCAGCCCATGGGCTGGGATTCCATGCTGAATAAAAGAGAAAGAGAGCTGAGCACAAGTATTCATTGCGCTCTGCTTCCCAGCTGGCTTCAAGGAGACCCTCGTCACTTGCTGCCTTGCCACTATGCCTTTCCATGATGATGATATATTCCCTCAGACTCTAAGCCAAAAGGAAATTAATGCCACTTTTGTCAGATACTTTATTGTAGCAACAAGAAAAGCAACTAATACATTCTCCAGTTCTGGGCAGTTACCTCTCCCTGTCCTTGGTCCAGTCCTCTATTCCTCCAGGACACATTAAATTCTTTCTTACCTGATGGACTTGATACTTGCTGATTCCTCTTCCTAGAATATTGTTAATTCCAATGTTTAGGTCTAGTTTTCATCCTCTGAGTTTCTGCTAAATGTCAACATTACAATTCTAAATATTTAATCCAAAGTTCTACTTACTCAAAATGACTCTCATGGTAGGTTTCACCCAATCATAAAACTTATGTTTTAGAATTATACACTTATACATTAGTTTCTTCTAGGTATCCTAAGTACAGAGTAACTTCCATTAAGCCAGAGACGTGTGTGTGTGTGTGTGTGTGTGTGTGTGTGTGTGTGTGTGTGTGATTTATATCTGTGTAAAAATGATCAAATGGTTAACCACAGGATATCAGTAATATTTTATTCAGAAAATAGTAATATACAATATAATAATGCCAATTTTGGCTAAGTATATAAGTATACATACTTATATAAACACAAAAACAGATGATACACCAAGCTGCTATAGGATCTAATTATTTTTTAACTTCTTCTATGAATGTCCTTAATTTCTTACAATGAGTACGCTTTACTTTAAAATGCAGAAATAACTTTAAATTGGTGTTCTGTTTTCCATCCACCATATTACAAGAACTGAAAGCCAACAACAATAAGAATTCACAAGTATATTATGACTACTTCAGCACATCTGAACTTTGCTACTTTTTGGATAGAATATGCCAGCTGGCCACCAAGTTATTAATAATTTTGACTTAGAGAAAAATTTAGAGCTTAGTTAATGTAATATTACTAAATAAAAAGTTTTAAATCTCTGGAAACTACGTAATTGCCTATCTATGCATATAAGAGGAAAGATAAGTATTAATAAGTTCTGATACAACATTTGAAAGACTTATAATGTGCGTCCTAAAAAGGATGGAAAAAGATCAGTGCATTTCTCAACCCTCATCAGAGAGGCTTCTTCTTGTAGGAGATGGTGATCATAAGAGAGAGTGACAGCTGGATGTGCAGAGAGTGAAAGACTTTGGGGCACACAGCTCAAATCCCTCCCCTCAAAGCTCAGATATTGACATAGAAGAGCAGAAAAATTGTAAGAGCCAGAGGTGATGGATGACTTGAAGGAAACAGCGTCTTCCAGACAAAACAGGGTAGATCCACATATGAATTCACACAGAAGTAACAACATGCACAGCGCCTGCGCAGGTTCAAACAAAACAAGAGCCCAGCACTGAGAAGAGAAAGTGGACACAAAGCTCCCCCACTTCCCAAGAAGCCATTGATACCTGCTAGGAATGGGAAAAACAGTTTTCTCCAATGCAGCGTCACAGGGTATATGCAGGGAAGGTCCCATGCCCAGGAGTAAGTAGTTGGCCAACACAAAACAGACTTCATAGGATTTTTCGGTGCTTTTTGTTTTGCTTTGGTATTTTTTGGCTTATTCTTTTTGTTTATTTGGAGTTTTTTTGATATATATATTATATTTTGGCTTTCAAAGGGAGAGAAAATGAGGTTGTGGGGGTAGGGAGATGGAGGAGTGTTGGAGAAAAAAATCTTATTCTGAACATCAGCTATTCTATATTATCCAAAGTTGTATATACCTGTTCATAATGATCTATGGAACAATAAAACATACATACAAGTGACATCATATGGACTTAACAGATTATATTTGAGGATATATATGTATATGCAATGCATATATGCTTGTAATGATAATTCATGAAAAAGGAACCAATGAGTTTGAAGGAGAGTGGGAAGAGGGTATATGGGAGGGTTTGAAGAGAGGAAAGGGAACAGTGAAACATTGTAATTAAAATACAATTTTAAAAATAGGATGTATATGGCTGCTTAAAATAATCTAAGGCAGAATAAATATGTACACATGTGTATTGTTCAGCCTTTGCCATAATAATGTGGTATTAAATTTTCATTATATAACCATTAGGAAACTGTCCTTTTATTTATCAACTGCAAATTCTGTCAGTTATTTAAATAAAATTTAAAAAAAATTAAAATAAAACACCATTATTCTAAAACTTTAAGCAAAAAGTAAAAGACAATTCATAATCAAGTTTTGAAAGTTTTCCTTTCTTTGATGATTATACTATCAAATAAAGACCTACTTTTTCTATTTAGAAATAAGTGCTGCAGGAACCGGAGGAAAGAAAATACTCCCTCTTGACTTCTAAATTGACTAATCATTAAAGTGCTTCAGAGGAGAAGAACTGGAAGTAATATTCAGTAGCTCCCTTTCTTGGCATCAGATAGATCTGCTCTGTTCTGAGAGAAATGTTGTCAAGGTGCAGCCTGGGCCAGATGAGTAACCATGACACACAGAGAATTCACCAGAACTCATATGCATCTCATACCAACTACTATGTGATAGGAAACTTTTATTCTTAGTGATCTTCAGAGGACAGCCTATCTGACAATAAACTCTGTAGGGCAGACAGACTATTAGGACAGACTAGTCAGATGCATTCAATCAGAAAATTCCATTTAAGATTATAAACTTTCAGGCAGTGTAGAAAATGTTGATTACACACAAACATATATACACACATGCTTATACAGACACACATGCACAAGCATTCACACAAGCACACGTGCAAGCATATACACATACACATGCATTCTCTCTCTCTCTCTCTCTCTCTCTCTCTCTCTCTCTCTCTCTATCTCTCTATCTCTCTCTCTCTCTCAGTTTACACCCTTATACTCTTGCTCTGCAAAGTCAAACTCTGGCCTCATCAGAGAATGCATGGCCCTCTTCCTCTGATGGAAAGAGATAAAAATGGGTCCTGTGGCTCATTACCCAATGCATTTATTTTTCCACAAATCAACAACCTCAAGTTCATTTACTTCTGAAATGACAAATGGAAGATCTGAGCCTTTGTTCAGAACTTACATTATTATTGATCAGTGAGGTGTGGATACAGAGATGCAAAAGTAGAAGCCATGTGGCTTCCTTGTAATAATATTGCTAAAATCAATGTTTTACATATGCGACAGTCTTTGGGTTTTTTGGGACATTTTATTTTTAGGAATTAAAACATTAGCCATCAAAAAATTCAACCTTCATCATCTCTCTTTAAGTTTTATACATAAAATACAGAAAAGACGAAAACCCATCAATTTTCAGGTTCCATTATTTTAAAAGTTTACCTAAAACAATGTTTTTTAAAGTAAATCATATTCTTAAGAATAATAATATTTCCCAGGATTGCTTTTCACATGTCATTTCTAGCTATCAATACTAGGATTAGTGTTATAATTTAGCACCTGGGGGAAACAATTGACTAGATTTACACAGGAGCTTTTATTGGAGAATACAAGTTACATTTATGAAGTATCAGTTAGGTCTTAATTTATATGTGATGCATGTTTTTCAGTGAATTGTGAGTTCTGAGGTTTACATGACTGGACCATCCATCCAACAGAATCGCCAATCAAATAAAGCTGCCTTTTTTCCTGAAATGCAGTGTTTGGGGAAATGTTATTATGGCAAAACAAAATGTGCAGAAATGAGCTCATAATGTTAAAATATATTATTGGAAAGAGGTTATTATCTAAATTGAGTTGATGATAAATTTGAAAAACATGAAATATGGAGAGGCAAAGCAAAATGATGGCTAAGATCCTGCTGTATTTATCCCCTACAAACACACAAGTTTGAATGGCTGTTCACTTACCAAACTACCTTCCCAAGAGCTAATGACACCAGATGAGAAACTACATACAGTGAACAGCTTTAGTGTAAGGAAAAGAAAAGACTCAGAAAACATGGAGGAGGTAAGAAGGAAAGAATTGGCCACTGTGTCTCCTTCCATAATTCCAAATAGTGAAAGGCAAGACGCTTCTGACTTAGAGGAGTGAGAACGACTTACACACAGTCCATAAAATTAAAATCCAGCATCAGACTCACCACTCTGGCGTCTACAGCTATGTAGAGCCCCATCTCTTTCTTCTTCTACCAATGATTATGTATTGAGTAAGGGAACCTCAGTATCTAATAACTGGCTTCCTCGACTCCCATCCTCACCCCCAATCCTAGGCAGCAAGAAGAGTAGCAAGAATTCAGTGCCAGGATTACCACAGTGAGAACCAACACCAGGCTCCATGTTCAGGACAGACCTGCCACAGAGTCCATGAGAAGCCTGTATGCTGGTGGGGCAGACTCCAGTTCCAGCTCACATCATTGCCAGTTCTGGAGTGGGCTTGCGACACACTTCCCTGTCTAAACTGCAGGTCTTGATGCTGTGAGATTCAGATGTGACCAAGTTTTATATCAGTCTTGAGGGCAAAGGACTGTCTTTCTTACCCTTCTCCAACCTCAGGTCATTACAGCTGTCCTCAAGAGTGTTCACAACAGAGCTCTACATTTGCCACACCAGGCTGATACTTAAATGTTCTAGTGAGACACACTCACATTTTGTCCTATATTACATCCAGCTGTAGCTTGGGCACTACACAGATCCTTGTGATAGTGGAATTAGGATATGACCCAGTTTGGTGTGTCCTCTGGCAGGTAAGAGCCAGGCTTCTCCACACCACCTCAAACTTGCAAGGCAGAGTAAGAGCATGGCTACTCACTCACCATAGGGCAGGGTAGCAGCATAGGCTTTTGCTATGCTAGGAACCCATGATGGGCCGCAGAAACCTAAAACTGAGTAGGCCCATTCACAGGCCAGTGTCCACAGTTGCAACCTTTGGGAGAGGATGAGCATCAATAGGAGATGGCACCCCAGTCCATCAGAATCCTCTTCTAGTCATACTTTGTGGCTACAGTGATTGTGGCTCATAAATCTATGTCAGCATTAGACACCCAATAGTAGAATGGGCCTTGGTCAAACCTGATGCTGCATAGTCCTTTAGTGGGTGGGCTATATTGCAGGTTGTGGTAAATTTGTGGCTGTAAGTGTGGTATAGAATTATGTAGCTGATCTCAAAACTATCTGGATATTTAAAGTTATTACAGTAGGATTGAAACTTTATAAGGCATGAGGGCCTACCCTGGACCCAAGGAGAAGCTCCTAAGGTCTACTCATTTTAGATTCTACCCTGGTAACCCAATGCTAAAACAACCATCACACAGACTCTTGGCAAAGCTGACATTTGAAGGGTCTCAGAAAAAAAATCAGCAGAGAGTGGAATGCTTGCATTCCTGGAAAAAGAAGCACAGATAACACCAAACTACAATGGCTAGAATAAAGCCCTAATTCTTGAATGTGCAGAAAATGCACCCCACTACAATATTCAGGAACTTTCAGGGAATTGCGTCACCAAACAGTTAAAACAAGGTGAAAGAAAGAACCGAACAATGGCTGTATGGGCAAAATATAGAAGAGTTTAATCAGCCATTTTAAGGAAAATCCACATAGTCCAAGGCAAAACGAAGGAATGACTCAATGCACCAACCAAGAAACTTAGAGAGATGGAAGTAATTAAAAGAAAAAAAAAGCTACCAAATCACTGAGCTGAAAAACAGATGGAGTGAAAGTAAACTGTAATAGAAGATATTGTTAGCACAGATTAAACAGAGAGAAAATCAGTGAATTCAAAGGCAGGCTATATGAAAACACACAGAGGGATAAAGAGAAGAGAGGAGAAAGAATTTACAAAAATATGGGAACATGGTGACAGCATCAGAAAGTAGATATTCAGGTAGTTGGGGGTTCCAGAAGGATAGAAGCATAGGAGAGAAAAGGAAGATTTTCCAAAGAGATGTTAACAGAAATCTTTCCAAAACAAGAGAAGGATGCAAATATCCAGGTTACAGAATGTTAAAGGTCATCACTTTTAACTCTTCCAAGTCTTCCCCAAAACATATTATAATCAAGCACTCAAATGTAAAAGAAATATCCTCCAGGCAGTAAAGACAGAACAGGTAAGCCTGCCCCAACTCCTGACAGCAGCCTTCTTTCTCAGTAGGAAGCTTTCAAAGCATAAGAGAGAAACATGAAAATAATGAAAGGAGAATTAACTGCCAGCTGAGAATCCTAGCAGTTCTATCCTTTAGAAATATAGGACCGAAAACAAAAGCAGAGATCACATACCTCCATAAGGCCCGTCCAAAAGAAACTTTGAAGGAAAGAAATCACTAAAACTGAAATAGACGCTAACAAGTGAGGAGACTTGAGTAACTACAAATTCAGAAAGTTCTACTGCTGTGAACAGGGAGGGAAAGCCGCATATCAATACATAGAGACATAAAAGAGCAGTCCTCAAGGTCCATATGCTGAAGACAAGGTATGCAGCCTGTGGCACTGTTGGGGACCTTGTAGAAGGAAGTTAAGTCTTTGGGAGCATGCCCATGAAGGGATTATTGGGCCCATGCCCCTACTGTTTCTCTTTCTTGCCACCATGAGGTAAGCATGCTTACTGTGCCACACATTCCCTTCCAATATACGACATGACCCAAAGAAATAAAGCCAGATGACCATAGAATGAAACCTCAGAAACCATGAGCTAAAACACACATATTTTACTTCTGATGTATTTTTCATGTTGACAAAAAGCCAACACACAATTTAAAATACCTCCATCAGTATTCAAGACAGCAGAAGAGAAAGATATTAAGTGTGGCATATACAATTATAAATTCTTCCAGAATTTGGAGTCCATCTTTCCAGGCCCTTCTGGTTTTAAAGGTTTCTGTGGGAAAATCAGGTGTTATCTCATAGGGCTGCCTTCATAAGTGATGTGACCTTTCTCCCTTGCAGCTTTTAATACTCTTTTTTAGTTTATGTTTTTAATGTTTTAACTAGTATGTCATTGATTTCTTTTCTGGTCTAGTCTATTTTATTTGGTCTGTTGACCTCATGTACTGGATAGGCATCTCACTTTCTAGGTGATTTTACTGATGATAAAGGTTAATGATATCCAAGAAGTTTCTCATGTTCTGTTTATGTGGTGTGTGTGTGTGTGTGTGTGTGTGTGTGTGTGTGTGTGTGTTAATTTTTTGTTGACATTTCCTGGGTGATGTAACTTCTTTGCTTTGTCTTTAATCCCTGACTCTATTTTTGGCATGGTCCATTCTGTTGACAAGGCTTTCCACTAAGATTTTCATTGACTTGTTGAGTTTCTTATTTCTGGCATTATTTCAGTTTGGGTTGTCACAAAAAAAAATTAAGTTTTATGTCTTGGATTAACTTCCTTATACCATTTATCTTTGCCTTTGTCTTCTTTGAGTTGTTGACCATAGTTAGAATCTTTCTCCAGTTGGTTTCTATACATTCTCTCAGATCACTTTCATTAGGAGCCATTATTGTGGGATTCGGACTCTCTGGAAGAGACATGATATTTTGTTTGTTTCACATTGTTTTTATTTCTGCATTCAATCTGTGCATCTGGAGTTAGTATGTTGGTTGAGATTTTCTTTTCATTCTTCTTCAGTTTCTCTTTTTGTTGTTGAAGTCGCCTTTCTTATTTCAGCAGAGTATTTACAGTGTTCAGGATGGAGCTAATTCGTAGCAGTTCGGATCTTGACTTCCCCTGTTTTTCTAGTTTGGGGGATGCATCCTTTATTCAGGTCTTTCTCTGCCATAGTCTGGTGCTTTCAACAGTTTGGTCAAGAAGCCTGGGACAAGTTTCCCTTGCGATTGGGGCATCCCAGTCAGGCAGCTGGCAGGGCTCTTGGACGCTGAGTCATATGTGATGGTTGGAGGACCTGGTAAGGATTCAGCAGGGATCTGCAGAGTCATCAAAAGAGGAAGACAAGCCAAGAGTAGGAAGCTGCTCCTGGAAAGCAGCTATGGGACTTGAATACATGCGATAGAAGGGCGGTGTCTACCATGTGAGTAGCTTACCTGGGTCTGTTCCACATGTGGTGGCCACAGAGTCTGGGATCATGATGCAGGAGAAAGAACGTATTCACTTTTGGCTAGCTTGGTCTTCCCTCCTGTCATTGGGGTGATTTTCCTCAATGCTGCTGCTCCCGATTCCTTGGCTAACGTTAGAACCAGCTTTCCTAGGATTTCAGTGTGGACTGAGGCGCAGTGGCTCTCCAGGAACACTCCATGCCTTCTGTGCCAGATTGAGTCTGTTAAGGTACCAACTTCCCTGGACTAAGCAACTATGGGGGTCTGGGCCTCTCTGGTGTGAGCAGCCATTGTCGCACTACTCCAATTCCTGTGATACTCAGCCATAAGGACCAAGTGACTACCAGATGCTCAGCCTTTCAGATGTGTGACAGCCGTTATTTTACTCTTTGGATATTATTTCCTAAGCTGTTTTATGTGTGTGTGTACAGATGTCTATATATGTATATATCTGTTGTATGTGTATATGCTTTTATGGGTTCTATTTCTCTAGAGAACCCTGACTAATACAAGTACCAGTAAAATAAAACAAAAGTCTGATATTTATTGTATGAAGTGAAAAGTAACAAGGATCATAACAAAGCTACGGGATTTCAAAGGTTTGTGTTGGAAATTCTCCTTACAAGATAAAGAGCATTTGTTTCAGGCAGACATCCTATTTGTGAGGTTGAGAAAGCTGAACTTCAAAGAATCTCCCGGTGCTTTCTGAGTGGGTATTGCTCAGTGAGGGGGATGAGTAAATGGTGAACCACCAAGTGTGGGTGAAAGGAAGCCTGCCAGAGACAATGGCAATGGTGCCAATCATTTCAAGCAACAATATTTCAAATTTATAAGCAACTTCAGCTGCTTTCTCTCCTCACACTGAAACTTAAGGAATCCAGACTCAACCCTGCAATTTATACATTTAAGAGTAATTCAAAAAATGGATTCATTCTGGAGCACTAAACTCTAACTCACAGAAGTCAACAGCATTTTCCAGCTCTCTATTGATATGCAGCTCCTTGGGAGATTCCTTCACTCTGTCTATACTGTTTTTGCACTTCCATTAAATATGACAATTTATATCATTTATAGCTCTGAAATTATCAAAAGATCCATTATTTCAAGAGTTTTTCATAATTCATGGTCATTAGAAAAATATTGAAGAAAAGATAACTAGGATATTGTCAGATATAATTTAAAATTAGGGTTTCAAGTATGGATTGTTTTAAGAAAACCTTGTATTTATCGGAACTATTTTGCTTCTGATTTAAGCATTTTGCCAGTTATTCCCTGATAACTAAAAGTAATAAATCTCAGAACGTAAATCACAGTGAGCTAAAGCTTTTGATAAACCACCTTAATTGAAATAAAAGCCCAACCACTCTACCAGTGGGGTGAAGCTGATATCTAAGCCAGTAAACTCGGTTATACAAACAAGCCAAGGTCGCTGAGAAAACTAATTATCCCAAACAGTTCTTGAGATAAAAATACTCTGCTTTTAAACTTGACCCACCATTCCCGCTACACCACCAGTATTCGCTAAATGCTGGTGAGATTAATAAATGATTAAGTATTTGTGGAGTTATTAAGAACATACCTACATTTTCTTAGTCCAACCTGAAATAGATAGGTAGCTGTGTCTCATCCTGATAAAATAATATTTGATACCTACTACGCATTTGGAAGAACTGATAAAATTACTGAAAGTTTGGTTCTGAACTCCCTAGCAATAGGAAATCACAAACTTGCAAGAATAGTAGCGCTGAGAACAAGCTCTCGCTGGTGAGTCAGAGGAGCCCTGATTGGATGTTTCCCATTACCAGACATCCACGAGGCCTCAGTGCTGTGGTGTAGCATGAATCTTAGAGAGTCTTATTAATAAAATCAAACCCGAGGCCAGTTATTGGGGTGAACACTGGAAGGTCAGAGAGACAGAATAAGCCACAGCTATCTCACTTCACTGGATCCTCAGCTGGTCTTGTTTCCTCAGACTGGATGCCCCGAGCCATCATCCAGAATGGGTCTCAGCTGAACTGCTGCTAGAAGCCTGAAAGCTTAACCAGGCCAAATGCTTCTCCAGGCCAAATGCTTCTCCAGGCCAAAGGCCTCTCCAGGGCAAATGCCTCTAGTTTCTGGTCCTCACGCCTTTTATACCTTTCTGCTTTCTACCACCACTCCCTGGGATTAAAGGGGTGCTTTCTGGGATTAAAGGTGTGTATCACCATGCCTGGCCATTTCCCATGTGGCCTTGAACTCACAGAGACCAGAGGGATTTCTGTCTCTGGAATGCTAGGATTAAGGGCGTGTGCTACTACTGCCTAACCTCTGTTTAATATTGTGGCTGTCCTGTTCTCTGACCCCAGATAAGTTTATTAGCATACACAATATTTTGGGGAACACAATACCCCCACACTGTGGGATGGTCTGTATGTCAAACATGTTGCTTATTGGTCAATAAATAAAGCACTGATTGACCAGTGGTCAGGTAGGAAGAAGTATAGGCGGGACAAGGAGGAGAGAATTCTGGAAAGTGGAAGGCTGGGAAGACACTGCCAGCCGCCACCATGACAAACAGCATGTAAAGATGCCGGTAAGCCACAAGCCATGTGGCAAGGTATAGATTTATAGAAATGGATTAATTTAAGATATAAGAACAGTTAGCAAGAAGCCTGCCACGGCCATACAGTTTGTAAGCAATATAAGTCTCTGTGTTTACTTGGTTGGGTCTGAGCGGCTGTGGGACTGGCGGGTGAGAGAGATTTGTCCTGACTGTGGGCCCGGCAGGAAAACTCTAGCTACACCTCGGCACAGTCCCCAGAAACTCAATCCCGTGTGACAATCTCTACTGCTTCAAAGCTCTCCCTTAGAGTGGGCTACTCTACTGGTACCCACTTCTAAATGAAAATATTTGAAGAATCTGAGGACAGTCATGACAATCCAGGCTCTGCACTGTCTTCAGAACAAACCTTTCTTTATTCACACGGCACGGAGGCTGGCTCTCACATCAAGATAGAGGCCCTCTTCACACACATACTTGCTCTTCTGTGTACTAAAGCATAGAAATCAAAAGGTAACATTTCAAAATTGCTCCCAGAGGAGTAAAGAGCAATCAACAGCACTAAGCCGAGTCACCTGAAATTACCTACCCACAATCATTTTTCCCTTATTAAAAAGGACAATTTTATGGGGTCCAGTAGAAATGCATCATTTTTCTTCATGTAAGCATTGCGCATGCATCAGTGCGACCTTGGATTGCATAGGCTTTTGGCGACTGTGTGGCACCACACTTTCAGATTGGGTTTGAGGCCAAGGTAACTCCATATACCCTTCCCCATCAATTGCTGAGCAAGCACCAAGGACAGGATTTTTTAGTGTAGGAAGTTATTACTTGATACTTGGTGGGTTTTTGTTTTGTTTTGTTTTGTTTTTATGAAAGTTGTTTTCCCTCTTAGAATCCCAGGGTTTCCCTAATTGTACAGTACTTGTTGTATGCCAGATACTTAAACTAGCAACTAACACTTCATTCCTGGAACAATTGTAGGAGCTGGAATCCTTCCTCATGTCACACATGCGTAGAGTCACCAGAAAACCAGGCACCTGCCTTAAAGCACCTCCTTACCCTGGAAAATGTAAAGGATACATTTATCTTCCTCTCAAGCTAAGGAAACTATCTTCTGTAAGAATTGCTATGGGGATTAAGTAGCGAATAGGGTTTATTCTGTCATTTTTCTTCTCATCCAGCAAGTCCGTTGCTAAGTGTTCCAGCACACTTATCTCCTCCATCTGCACTTCCTCCCTGTTCTTCCATGTCACTCTCTCATCTGTTAGCACGGACAACTCTTTCGAAACTGACTTGAAAGTGCCTTCTCAGGCCCATCTATAGCGGAGTGGACTTCACATGTTGGACACCTCGTCCCCGTACAGCAGTGCAGAATGAGGGCTTTGAACAGGTTACTGTATGCTGCTCTCCTAATGAAGTCATGGCACTTCCAGGGGAGCAGGATCCTGATGGAGGAAATGGGTCACTGGGATAAGGATGCTTTTGTGAGTTCAGCCCAGCCCCAGCCTGGCCCAGGGCTCGCCTTCCCTTCAGCTTTCCACCACTGAATGAGATAACAAGGCTACACGAGACATGGGCCCCTCAGTGTCAGTACTAAACTTCACAGCCTCCAAAATAGGGAGAGACAAATACTCTTCTCATAATTTATCTAAACTTTGGTGTTCTTTTGTGGAAAGACAAGCAAGCTAAGACAACCAGTGTGTGTGTGTGTGTGTGTGTGTGTGTGTGTGTGTGTGTGTGTGTG
>CABHPR010147183.1:34213-52286 GCA_902168415.1 Peromyscus melanophrys
GTGTGTGTGTGTGTGTGTGTGTGTGTGTGTGTGTGTGTGTGTGTGTGTATGTGTGTGTGTCCCCGTCTTCATCTATGGCTTCTACCCCTTCAGGACAGCTCTGGGTCCTGTTTTTCAATACCTTCTCAATTTCGTCATGGTTTTCACATTGCCTTTGAATGTGGTCTTTATAACCACCATTTTCTATTCTCTGAAAAATTATTCTGTAATAATATAAAGAATATTCTATTATGTCTCAGCATTTTATCTTAATAATATGCCACCTTTCCTAAAAAATAAGACTTGGTTTCCTATACGGTTTTCAGTTTTTGTTGTTTTTTTTTTTGTTGTTTATTTAGAATCAAGCTTAAAAAGTAATTACAACCCACCCGCAATGGCATGAAATTTATCTTTATAAAATCAGAACATAATAGCTATAAGTGGAAAAGAATTGTGCCCACAAAAGTAATCTAATACCAACAATTCCAGATAGCCAGGATTCAAAGTACCACTCTAGATTAATAACCAAGTGTCACTGGTCAAGTTTCTTATCCATTTGTTCTTCTGTTTCCTATTACAATGATTATAATAGTCCATACCTCTTAAGTTTGTTGTAAAAATCAAATTAGCCAATAAGTAGGAATGGCTTAATATAGTCATGATCCATTGTTATGGTAAAAGAACTAGCAAATTATATAAAAATATTTCACTTCACTAATTAGGCAATTAAAAAATCATGAGACTGTTTTTAACCAAGGGAAACTTTGAATTTAGCTTATTAATATCCAACAAGAACACTCTGGTACAGTTCTAAGCATTTTACACCGTCATTCCTCAAATTCCCCTTATCTGATGAATTCTGACTGTGTCATCGTTATGAACTAGCACTGGCTCAGTGTCTGGTTCTGCATTTACCATGCTTTCTTTATTGGTTACTGAAGCACAGCACTCTTCAGCCCTATGGAGCCCAGCACCTATGTTCTATTAAGAGGTCTATGCTTCATTGAGCCAGACATGGGAAGGGGAACTGAAAGCAAATGATTGGGGATTGCATGGATTTTTAGAAAGATCAAATGCATAACCAAATAAAAGAATGCAAGACAATAGAGTCAGACTTGAGAGAACATTGCAATGAGGAAAACAAAAGACAACTTGTCAGGTTGGGGAGATGGTTTACTGGGTAAAAGAACTTGTGCAAGCATGAAGATCCTAGTGCAAGTCCCCAGAAAACACAGAAAAAAGCCAGGTGTGCCCACATGCCCCTCATCCCAGAACTACAAGCAAAGAAGTAGGTCCCAGGGGCTCACTAGTTTAGGCAAAGTAGCAAGCTTCTGGGTCAGTCAGAACAATAAAGAAATATACCTGATGGCCACTTGTGACCTCCTCATGCATAGGCACATATGCCTGCACACACACACACACACAAACACACACACACACGCACACACACACACACACACACACACACACACACACACACGATGAGAATAAATAAAGTATTGAAGTGATAAGTAAGTCATTGTTCTGCTTTACTTTGTGAAAGAGAATTCACACTTCTGGGTGACTGATTAGATGATGAGATTCTAGGGAGGAAATCAGGACAATTGAAAAAATGTTATCAGACATATTACAGAAACTATAAAGTAGGCATGGGAAAATGTTAATGACTTGACATCTAGATATGAGTAATTTTGAGGTAAATATGAAAGACCATATGAGCCTATGGGGGTTATCTCGTTCAAGCCACCACCAGGAAAGCTCTGCATTACTATACACTTCTGCCAATGGATACTGCTTCAGCCAAGGAAGTAATGTTAACCAGTGATGAACTCAAATCTCCCCAACTGTCAGATGAAACTTTTGTATTGCTATGATGATTATCTCAAGCACATATTTTTCCTAGTAGGATGTTGGTAAAATAGAATGTTGGCACCAGGAAGTGGAGTGGTCTTTGCTGCTGTTGTATGCTAACAACCTGGCCAAGCCTATGGAACTCACAGGAGCCATTCAGAGGGCCTGATGGAACAAGTTAGAAAAAGCCTGAAATTCTATAAGCAGAGCTATAATGGTTGGTGCAGGGTGTGAGTGCAGCTAGGAACATGGACAGTAACATTCTTCTGGTGATGTTTCACGTGGAAAGTAGAATCCCGCCAGGAAATGGACCAAAGGCCTTCCCTCTTACACCATACCATCCAACCAATTTGAGGCATTTTGCCCATGTTATAAGACATCATGATGCTTTGAACTTGAAGGTAATAGATTTGTTTGTCTGGCAGAGTCAATTTCAAGACAACAAAGCACGCAGTCCTCAGTGTGAGTATCACTGGCTGCTTTTAGTCAAATTTCAGGAAAGAATCTGGATCAAAGAAAAAGAAGCAGCAAGACTGGGAAATTCTGCAGCATGTCTAGAAAAAGAGCCACATGCACAGTCCAGGTAAGTGAGACCGGCAGAAGCAGGAAGGAAGCAAATTCCCTACACAAAGAAGAGAAGAGACATGCTGTGAGCACCTCAGCTCCCACCAATCACAGCTCCAGAGGGCTGAACGTAAGTTTGGTCTGAACACTTACATCAGAAGAGAGAAAGAGAGCTCTTGGATGCTTCACTCACCCAGGATGTACTAGGGGATCATTTCCCCAAGTTTAGCCCTCCATGAAGAGCTCATTGCACTGTGTGAGTGGGACCAGGCAGCTTAGGCTGTAAGTAAAAATCAGTGTCCTCTATATGATCCCTATTCTTACAGGTAGGCAGAATACAAGCCCTGAAAGTGGGTCATAAATGTTCCCCTGCAGATTTCAAAGGAATACCTGGCAAGCAGCCCCTGACAGGTGAATGCGTGGAGCTGAAGTTTCCATGGAGATTCTAGAAGGCAGAAATGCAGGGTTCCTTGGGAATGCTGCAGGCAAGAAGCAAAGATGGCGCATGGGGCTGGTCATGTGGACCGCAACCAAGGAGACCATAGAGTGCAGGGTTGCACAAGCCCTTACGGCCACATCTGGTGACAGTGTGCTGCGGGTGTCACAGTGGGATTTTACAGATTCTTCCCTGCTGACTTTCATCCTTGCTTTGCTCTAATTCCTTTCCATGGCCTGAATTCTCCCCATGTCTGTTCGCCACTATGCCTGGGATGTGTGCTGACTCTTGTCTTTACAAGGCTCACACTTCAGTTTGCCTGTGTCACAGACTCTTTCAAGCAACACTGCAATAATTAAGGTTTTATGACTCTTATGTGTGGAGTAAATGGGTTGTGCATTCTGAGACAGCTGTGAAATTTGGGAGTAGGGGGAGTCAGGGGCTGAATCCTGTAAGTTTAATATTACCCAAAAGCCATGCATTAAATAGTTGATTTCTAAAGTGTTACTATTGGGAAGATGTGCAGCCTGGAGGTCCTGAAGTCTCTGGAGGTGTGACATTCAATGGCACCAGCCCCTCTCCACTCTCCTTACCTTCCTGGCAATGGGGAAATTTGATGTCCTACTGTGTGTTACCTCAACCAAAGCAGGAGCTCTAACCAAGCATGAACTGAACTTCTAAAACCACAACTCAAAACAAACTGTTTTTTCTTTATAGGTAAGTTGTGTTGGGTATTTATTATAATAATGAAAGGCTTATTAAAACACACATGCAAAACAACTGCTGTTCAGCATCACACTAACAATCCATCATTACCAATAGTTATAACATTTGAGTTGCTTATCCCCCTGTTGAACATAAACTACATTGATCTATTCTTAACTGGCTACCTGACCATTGAGACAATTGATCAGGGGACTAATGCAAATCAGTCTGTGACAACAAGTAGGAAAACTGCACCAGGGAACTCTAGTCAAACACCGTGACACCATGGAAACCATCTGCTGCCTTTCTAAAGCAAACAAACAAACAAACAAACAAACAACAGCAAAGACCAGGAAAGTGAAAGCCCCCCCCCCCCCCGCTCATCTTCTCTTTAAATATGGAGACGCTCTAGAAAATAAGATCATTGAAATTTCACCCTGTTTGCTTTTGTTCATTGAACAAAGCCTATTTGTGTGAGGAAATTGAGTTTCTATTTTATTTCCAAACAGTAAGTTACCTACTGATAAAAAAAAAAAGAAGGGGGCAGATGATATTTGACAATAAGCACCCCACTTGAGATCCTTTTGTGTGGCACTTTATGAAAATTCAACCACTGACTTCTGAAAGTGAGATTAATTCCACAAACATCAAGTACAGAAGGGATCAAGTCAACTGGGCAAGTCTCAGCTCTGGAATACTTCATGAGAAACTCATGAGTGAAAATTCAATAAAGTCAAACAATGAGAAATTCAGTCTTTAGGTTAAGAAAGACTTAAAATCACTGAAAACAGGTCAGCTTCTCTAAGATAAAGATTCTGTGGCCTCTGCACAGTGATTTTGAAAGCATTTTTCTCTTACCTCTCTCCATTCTTTATTTCCAACTGCTTGTATATATAAGACACAAACTACAAAAGATGAAAAAAACACACACATAGGTAAATGTCTGGTATGAATGTACGTGATTTCTATTTCAACTGTCCACAGGTTACATCAAAATAACATGCTTAATTCCCTGCTTTATCCTTGCAAGGAAATCACCAAAAAATCATTCAAGGTTATAATTATTTCAAAGAATTAGAAAAGAAACTATGTCAACCTTCAAATTTTATTATGAATATATTTTAGCATACAGAGAATATTACCATTGTTTGATAATGCCTTTAGATTACACTATAGATGTAGACAAAATTTAAAACCATACTTTGATAATTTCAAATATCAGGATTTAAAAGGTTTGTAAACCATTTTGAAGATACTTAAATTGCTCAGAGCAACCTCAGAAGTGACAACCTGAGGCAAACATATTTTGCATTTATATATACAACCCATTGTCACTGTTTATAAGCAGGTAAAGTATTCTATTAATTGATAAAGAAAGTCTAAAAAAATAAAGACTAAAGAATTTACATTAATGATTATGGGTTAAGAAGAATCTTAACACTTATCAAATGAGGCACAAGGATTTTTTGTCCACACATGCTCATGTCTTCCCTCATTTAAAAAGCAAGCATACAAATAGAAATAGTAAATTTCACATAATTTTTGCAACATTGAGTAAAATAAACAATACTTCACTTACTTGGATCAGACTTAGAAAACGTGTCTCTATCAAGAAGATTCCTGTTAAATAAAACAGAGAATGCTAGTTAATTACAAAACCAATCACTTAGATTCATATAACTTCACAAAACATAAATATGCAAACATATACACAGAACTAAATGTGAACTTTGTAAAGTCTTGCTTCTCTCATTTGACTGGCTATCAGCAGACTAGAAATGAGGTGATTCATGTCCCAGTCCTGTATGACTGTTGACATGACTCTCCATGTTGTGGAACTGGAATGTCTGTGCAGATGTCACCAGGTCGCCTTTTAACTCGTCCTGCAGGTGCTTCGACGCGTCCCAAACTGAAATGTGAGTCAGTTGCTAAGACAAACTTTGGGATTCAGAACTTGTGACCATGTGGGTGCCTATAACAGCATCCAATAGGAAGCCCTTTCTAGTGACCCTTCTTAGCCCTGAAGGGTTGTTGCAAACAACCTTTTAGTCTGGGAATTTCTGATGAACACATAAACCTTTCGTAAGCATTCTTTCTAGTAGGGGGGAATATCAGACAACTAGACAAAGCTGATACAACTACTGATTTAATTTTTGCATGTGTTTGCTTATCTATAACAGAATAATGGGCAATGGAGGACCCTGTTGTCTTCAACAGCTATAATATAATCATATACATTATTCTCTAAAAATAATACTGGATTTCATTTAAAAAATTAAGTACAGGTGCAGTAAGTGCTTACTGCACAAACCTGAGGACCTGGGGTCAGGGCCCCATCACACATGTCAAAAGCCAGGTAGTGCACCATGTGCCTATGTGCCCAGCTCAGGGGAAGCAGAGACAGGTGGGTGGGTCCCTGAAGCTCAAGGACCAGGGAGTTTTGCTGAATCAACAAGTTCCTGGTTCTGTGAGAGACCCTGACTCAAAGAGTAAAGTGAAGAACAACTGAGGAGTACATCAGTGTTGACCTGTGGCTTACACACACACTCACAAGCAGGCATGTGCGCCTACACACACACACACACACACACACACACACACACACACACACACATCAAAACACAAGAGTTGAGTTCAGTCTTCTCTGATTAATAAGGTAGGCAAGTACTAGGAAAGTTACATCTCAAACTAGTCTCAAAGTGATCATTTTAATCTGCAGCTCTTCATGAAAACCAAGATATCAACGGTGATAACCTGAAAGTTCCAAAGCTCAAATTTTTACTTCAGATCCAGCTTCCATTTTTTGGTAAGCATTTGAAATCACTAACATATCTGTTTATTACTTAAATGACAACTCCGTGTTCAAGCTGTTTCACTCCTCTACTGGGCTGCTGTTCTTGGACACCAACTGTACTGTCATCAGCATTACAGTTATACTTGGAATCTATTTCACAGTCCTCAAGCCTCAGAGTACTTTGAAACCTCTTTTTCCATTTCAGATGGGATCTATACCCAAGCAATCCTTTTGTCCACACTAGTCTGATATATCCTCTTATTTCAGTTCTCAAAAGCTACCACTTCCACGCTCATCATCGACTGAACCATGCAGTAGGGGCGGCAACCTGAAGCCACACAGGGAAGTAGCCCTAGGAACAAAACAGCAGACATACTTGGATTTGGAAGTAAGTCAGATTTTAAAAGGTCTATGCTACACAGAAATCAAATGAAAAACAATCCTTTCTGTTCCTTATCCAGACTCCCAGACTCCAGCAGTGGTTGGCAAATTGTAATGCAAAACATTTCCATTTGAGGAGGTACTGTGCTATTACATTTGCAAAGGTAGTTTTCCACTTAGAAATAATTCTCTGGCCCTTCCAGTGGCTCCAATTTCTACTCATTAAGATTCTAAAATAATGTTAATTAAGCTATTTTTTTCCAGAGTTCATGAAAACAAGAGAGTACAAAGCACCAGTGTGGTTGAGACTCAAGAGTATGCTAGATATTTATCTTGAAGACAATAAAGCAGTTCCAGTGCCTTGCTCATATAAGACTAACTACAATCTTAAATTTAAAATATAAAGATTTTCACCAGCAAGATTAATGTGGTCAATCAGTGAGTACTCAACACTGTGTCTTCCAGCCATTCTAATCCTAAAACACAATGCTAAGGTTAAAAATACAGCAAGAACCACAACTACCAGCATGCCACAACTACCTTAAGAGTGCATTAGTGGCACTGGCATGTGTACCTTGGGGGTAAACAAGAGCTCTATAATTAGACATAAGACCTGTTCAACAGGTGGGAAATCATGCCTGGTACTAGAAACCTGCCTAGGTTATCAGGGCTAGTGAAGTCATGAGTCTTGGAGGAGAACATACAGCCTCCATCTTACTAAACCAGCAAAATTTCTAACCACACCCTAAATATTTATTCTTATTTCCACAGTAAGTGTAGTCCTCACCTCTCATGAAGGAAACTTCTCTTTGCAACATATGGACACCATGACAAAATAAATAAATAAATAAATAAATAAATAAATAAATAAATAAATAAAACAAAAAATCCACAACCAACTGATACATCTATGACACAACTTCTGCAAAGGAATCATTTTGTAGAAAGACTATAAAAGCAAGAGAAATGGGAAGTTTTGCTATGAGACTGTGTCTCTTAGGAATGCCAGACGCTACACGCATAAAGCCTCACCAACATGACTGCCTAAACATGAGCTGAACAATGATGACACCAATAGGCATGCTGGCACAGATGGGAAAAGTCCAGGAGGCCTAAACTCTAGACAAAGAACTAACTATAGGTAACTAAGGAATTCTGAGAGCAAGAGAAATAGTCCTTCCCATGCTGTGGAACAATCTTTGTACACTGTAAATATGCATGACTCTCATTGGTTAATAAAGAGATGACTGGTCTATAGCTAGGCATGAAGAGATTGGGCAAGAAAGCCAGACTAGGAGGAAGTCTAGGAAGAACCCAGACACTAGGAAGAAGAAGGGGGAGTCTCGTGAGGCATCAGCCAGATGCAGAGTAAGCAGGATGTGTACAAAATGAAGTAACAAGCCATGAACCATGTGCCAGCAAGTAAAAGAATAGAAATGGGGTTAATTTAAAATATAAGAGCTAGTTAGTAACAAGCCTAAGCTATCAGCCAAGCATTTATAATTAATAATAAGTCTCTGTGTGGAAATTTGGGAGCTGGTGGTCCCAACAAAAAACTTCACCTACATCCCCAGGGAAGAGCACACCAATTGGTTATCTAAAACCAAATGATCAGGCCTGAAAAAATACATATAAGTAACATTACACAGTCCGCTCAGGTTGTATTTATGGAAGTGTGTGTATGTGTTTGTATCTGCGTGTGTATGTGTGTAATAATGGAAGAAAAAAAGAAAAGAGGGCATGAGTTTGAAAGAAAACAAAAGGCTGGTATACATATGAAGGTCTGGAAGGAGGAAAGGAAAGGAGGAAATGATGTAATTATAATACAATCCAAAAAAATATAGATTTTAAAAAAGAACACAGCAAACTAAAAGTTTTCACATGATGTGGAATAAAACCCCAGAACTTCTTCAATATGATATTGACAACTAAGATTTAATTTCCCAATTCTTCCTAAAAATGAGTTCTTCTCTACTGTGGTCATATGAATAGAATGCAAAAGAGAACAGCTGACTTTGAGTTCCTGGAAGGCTATTATGCTCACACATTTTGAAAGTTTAAAAAAGTCAAACCCTTTTAATTATGTATAGAGAGCAAATGATCAACAATTGTCAAACTGCACCCACCCACAGCCTACTCGAGATAGGTACAAACTATTTTACTTTACAAATGTTTTATTAAAAGAAAGTGTACTCGTGTTAATATGTGGGACTAGAAAAGATCAAATTAAGTGAGGTAACCCAGACTGCATTCCTTTACATTGAAGGTTCCTGACTCCAAAACTTCAGATGTGGGTACCTATCCAAGAGGAACTGCAGAAACCAGGAAAGTAAATTAAATTGGGACCATTGCCTGGGTGGTCAGTAGCAGGGAAGGGAAGGGAAATAGCAGGGTACAAGGGACTTGACTGGGGAAATGGAAAACAGGGGTCTCTAATTAGAGAAGGGGGATGGAGATAAATACAGAAGATGGAGAAAGGACAAAGCAACAGTAAGGACGTCTGAAAAATTCATTAGGAATCATATTATTAAGTATCTACATGAAAGGAAAACCTATAATACATAGAAGTCTGTGTATAAGTAGACATATATAGTTTAAATGAAATTATCTCATCTGAGATGATAATGCTCCCACCTAGAACCAAAGACCATCTCGCAAAAATAAAAATAAAAACAACAAAAAAAAAACAGCCATGAGAAGCCCTCTTTTGAGGTATTGGTCAGGATTGTTGAAGAGACTCCCAAACATTACAGATTATTGCTATTGTCCTTGGTCCCACCCTCAGAGGTAGAAGGAAAGTCCCTAGTATTGAAAACACCGTGCACTTCAGAAACAGGGCCCAGAGACCACTGGGCTGTAACTGATTTGAGTCCCTCTTCCCAGAAGATTTAATAGTACCAGAAGGCACCATGCAAACTTCCAAGCAAGGGAAGCAACCAGCAGCCCTATCTGGCTATGATGCCTATGAACCACAACAATGACCAGAATAGAACAATAACCCAAAGGGTACAGTTGTGACACACATACCTTGGTGGTCACCAACAGTTCTCTAGTTAGACTTAAGACCTGTTCAACAAGAGAGAAATCAGGGCTGGTACTGGAAACCTATCCAACTACCTAGAGTTAGTGAAGTCAGGGAGCTTGGAGAAGAACCTACAACCACCAGTTTATTAAAACAGCATAATCTCTAACTACCTCTAAATATTTGTCCTTATATCCACAGGTAAGTGTGGACCTCACCCTTCATCAAAAAGTTTATTGACAAAAAAATCATAACCAATTCTAAGCAGAGTTGTGGAACCTAGCTGTTCTCAACGGCTACAGCTACAGAACAACTCTTGCCCCTAAGGCTCAGGGGACACTGAGGAGAGACTAAAGAACTGTAAGAGCCAGAGAATCTTCTGTGAGACTGTGTCTCTGACTAACGTCAGAGAGTACAGGCTCAAAGTCTCACCAGCATCACTGTCAAAACATGAGCTGAACCAGGACAACCATGGACAGGTCAAACTGGAAGTTGGGAAGCCCATGAGGCATCAACCCAACACAAAGAACTGCAGACCTCTAAGAAATACCAAGAGTGGAGGAAATAGTCTTCCCCACTATTTCCAGGGAAGAGCATACCAGTTGGTTATTCCATACCAGAAGATCAGCCCTGAAAACATATATACACACAAGTAACATTAGACAGACTGAACAAGTTATACTTATAAATATTTTATATATGCATACATATACATATGCATGTAACAACAATTAATGAAGAAAAGGCCATGGATTTGAAAGAGAACATGGAGGGATGTAAGGGAGGTTTTGGAGGGAAGAAAAGGAACAGGGGGAAATGATTGAATTATAATCCAAAAATAAAAGAAATTATTTTTAAAAGTCATTTTATAAATAAGGAAACTCAGCAGAGGCCCAGAAAAAAAGTAAGTTAATAAACAAGACACAGTTCCAATAACAAACGGCCTTGTGATGCCAACTCTTCCCACTCCAGTCCTCTTTCTTTATGGAATAAAACACTGGAGAATTTCAGAAGAAATGCCTTATTTTCTTAGAAGTGTTAGGAATGTGCAACTTGAGCCAAATCGTGTAAAACAAAATAAGCTCCTGTCAGTAGGGACATTGGAAAGGCCCTGTTTGCAGAATGAAGAGAACAGAGCAAGAGGCCAAAGACTGCATTTGTCACACAAAAGCACCTTTGTTTCCTATGCAAGGTACTTCTTGAACACACAGACACGTACACACATGCACACACAAACACACACATGCACAGACACACATACACTCATACATACACACTCATATACACACATACATATGCATGCACACACACAAACACACACATGCATGCATACACATATATGCACACACACATACACATGCACCCTTCTGGATTTGAGGCGGGAAGGCTACTCTCTCCCATGGCTTGTCATTAGCTTGAACAAGAGTAACAAACTCATGCCAATAGTTTTATGATATTGAACTGCAGCATGAGTCTAAAACTGCTGAATGTTCTGTCTCCGTTTTGGAAACTTAGATACAACGAAAACAAGAAAGAAGGCCAATTCTTGAAGAGCGGTTGAGAAAAACGGTGCACTGTAGAAATATTGTCTGAAGGACTATGATATAGTTGTAGAGAACTTTCCTAGCACAAGTAAGGCTCTGGGTTTCACCTCCAGCACTGCAAATATTTACATTATACAGTCAAGCAATACTCATGCATACATGGATATTACATGAAGAACATTGATGCTTTATGTTTATATATGCACACTTGTGTGTGTGTGTGTGTGTGTGTGTGTTTGAGCCTGAAGAAATACCTAGTGTAAATTGCACACAGAAGTGCCCAAGTTATTCCAATGATCTCTCTTCTTTAAGTTTCAATTAAAATACTGGTCTCTAAACTTGAAAGAGGGTGACTAATAGCACAGCTAAGCCTAGGGTCAGCCTAAAAGTTACAGCCTTTATGAGACCGGACTGCATTCACAGAGGAGGTGTGTTTTACATCCTTAAAACAGGACAGTAGCAGTCCATCACCTTAACCACTTGGCTACCTCATCCCACAGATCTAAGCAGACAATTCTCAATAGAAGAATCCCAAATGGCTGAAAGACATTTAAGGAATTGCTCAACATCCTTAGCCATCAGGGAAATGCAAATTAAAACAACTTTGAGATACCATCTTACACCTGTCAGAATGACTAAGATCAAAAACACAAGTGACAGTTTATGTTGGAGAGGATGTAGAGCAAAGGGAACTCTCCTCCACTGTTGGTAGGAGTGCAAACTGGTACAGCCACTGTGGAAATCAGTATGGCGGTTTCTCAGAAAATTGGGAATCTGTCTACCTCAAGACCAAGCCGTACCACTCTTGGGCATATATCCAAGACATGCTCAATCATACCACAAGGACACCTGTTCAACTGTGTTCATAGCAGCATTATTCATAATAGCCAGAAACTGGAAACAACCTAGGTGCCCCTCAACTGAAGAATGGATAAAGAAAATGTGATATATATATATACACAATGGAGTATAACTAGAAAATATCATCCTGAGTGAAGTAACCCAGACTCAAAAAGACAAACATGGTATGTACTCATTCATAAGTGGATACTAGATGTAAAAAGCAAAAGATAACCAGACTATAACCCACAGCTCCAGAGAAGCTAGCTAACAAGGAGAACTCTAAGAGGGATGCAGAGACACCCTGGGAAGGAGAAATAGATGAGCTCTCCAGAGTAAACTAGGTATGAGGAGATGGGGAATGAGAACATGAGAGAACTGGATGGTCAAGCTAGGGGAGGAACGGAGTAGGAGAGCAATAAAAGAGATACCTTGATAGAGGGAAACATTATGGGGTTAAGGAGAAACCTGGTACAAGGGAAATTCCAAGAAATCCACAAGGATGACCCAGGCTTAGACTACTAGCAGTAGTGGAGAGGGTGCCTGAACTGGTTTATCCCAGTAATCAGAACAGTGAATACCCTGTCATCATAGAACCTTCATCTAGTAACTAATGGAAGCAGATGCTGAGATCCACAGTCAAGCACCAGGCTGAGCTCCAGGAGTCCAGTCAAAGAGAGAGAAGAGGGACTTTATGAGCAAGGGGGGTCAAGATCATGATGGGAAAATCTACAGAGACAACTGAACCAAGCCCATAGGAACCCACAAAATTTAGAGTGACAGCTGTGGGGCCTGCATGGGACTGAACTAGGCCCTCTGCATATGAGAGACAGTTGTGCAGCTTGGTCTGTTTGAGGGTCCCCTGGCAGTGTGATCAGGATCTATCCCTGGTGCATGAACTGGCTTTTTGGAGCCCATTTACCTGTGGTGGGACACCTTGCTCAGCCTTAATGCAGGGGGGAGGGGCTTGTTCCTGCCTCAACTCAATGTACCAAGTTTTGCTGACTCCCCATGGGAGGCCTTACCCTTCGGAGGAGAGGATAGATGAGAGGGGCATCTGTGGTTGGTATGTAAAAAGAATTAAAAAAAAAAAAACTTCTTAAATAAAAAAGAAAGAAAGAAATGAAGAAGCCTGAACTGCCAGAGCACAGAAATACCACTAAAACCTGAAAACATGGGTGGGTGGAATCACATGACACTGTGCCCAGCACTGGTCAGCACTCAATAAATGTTCTCTCATTCCAAAACAAAACAAAACAGGACAGTAGATAATAAGGAAGTCGCCAACACCTCCCTAACATGGAGCAGAGGTCACCGTGGGGCCCCTTCACTATCCAGTCCTTGTGAGTAGAGGCATAAGCTCTAACGAAGACAACAATCAGACATCTAAGAGCCCCTCCCTGCCTGCTCCGACTTCATGCTCAAAAGCACTTGGTGACTGTAGCACACCTTCCAGGGTTATTAGCCGGAAAGATGTGCTGAAAGGCAATGTGGACAGCAGCTAACATGCCTCCTGCATTTTTCACTGTCCACGGCCATCCCGAGACCCTGCCTCTTGAAACCACAGCTGAGGTCATTTTTTTCTAAATGAAAAATAGCAAATTTCTTTACACTTTGGTGCAATTCTGCAAGCAGCTTCCAAGTAGACAAGGAACGTCAGCTCCTATTTATGCACTAGCAACTGTGCAGCAAACAGGACAGACGTATTGTGGATTGCATGAACCTCGAGTACTACCGGGAATGCATAAGATAATGAACCAGCCATATCCAGTGTCATGTAAAGTAACGGTATAATAGATTATAACCAACACAGCCACACTCATTCAGATATTAAAAATCCAACTAATTCTCAGCTCGAATTCCAGCTATTTTAAGAAATGTACTAGGAAAAAAAAAAACCAACAATGGGGAAGTATATATATATATGTAAGTAAAATAACACACACACAAACGTGCGCGTGCACACAAACACACACACACACACACACACACACACACACACACACACACACACACACGAGGTTTCCGTACAGACAGAGATGGCTTAGCAAGCAAAAGTATTTGACACACAAGCCTGGCGGCCTGAGTTCTAGGCCCAGAACCCTCATAAAGGTGGAAGGAGTGAACAAACTCCACGCGCACACCCACATTCACACACACACCATACACACAGTAATTAAAAGTTAAGAGAATAACTTCCATTGCTCATTCTTTCTTCCTCAACTACTGATATCACACTAATAAGAATTTTTTTTTTTTTTTTTTTTTTTTTTGGTTTTTCGAGACAGGGTTTCTCTGTGTAGCTTTGCTCCTTTCCTGGATCTCGCTCTGTAGACCAGGCTGGCCTCGACTAATAAGAATTTTTTTAAAGGAAACAAATTTCATTATCTATCCTATCACAGATGCAACTTGAAAAAAAAGACTACTATGCATTTATATGAATTTCAAAGTTGATAGTTTCATAGCACTGAGTTCTTGTAAGTTCTGAAAGTGCTAATTTAATAAAGCATATGGCATGCTTGTTTTAGGGAATACATCATTGAACACATGGGGTAGACTGCAGGATGCATTATTACTAAGTGTACCCGGGAGAGCTCGCTCCAGTAGTAAAGCCTCCACTGCTGCATGAGTGGATCAGTTCTGTTAGCTTTCAATAGAAATGGCTGAAAGAATAGAATAGGGATATATGTAAATACATAATTTTTCTTAGGGACAATGGTAAAGGAAGAGCTGGACAATGTCTCACAGCATAAACTTTCCACATGTGATAGAATCTCTTCTTCACAGGGCCTCACCCAAAAATTGTCCTGTTTCTACCCAAGAAGAGGTCGTGTCTTAATAAACGGTTGTTGAGTCTTATATTTGTCTGTCATTCGGTGTGGGTTCTGCAGCACTGGTGGCCTGCCAGGCTGCTACAAACACTGGGCAGACAGCTCCAGGAGCTGGCTCAAGTTCGTACAAAGCAGGGCAGACAAACACTGACTCACACAAGTGCTTTATTCTTTAATCTGAGGCATTGACTGCCCTTCTGTTAGCTGTGGTTAGCTGCCTCACCACAGGCAGGGAACAGAGGCAGAGGGATGTGAGTTTACAGAGATTCACTGGGCCAGGTCTGGGCCTTTGGGTTTGCCATCACAGTATCCCACAGGGCAGAAACAGGAAGTCGTTTTTACATACACATTTTCTTAAATCTAAAAACATGCTTTTTTAAATTTTTTTCCAGGATTCTTTTCTATAAAGGCAAGGGAAGAAAAACTTACTCACCATTGGAAGTGATCTGATTGTAATATTTGATTCACTTAGTCTTTCATGGGTTGGAAAACATTTCTGGAAATTTTACATGCACATTTAAGGAAAATCTATTTTTTCTCCGAACTATAACTGTTATAGTAAATGGAGACAGATTGGAGACAGGCAAAAGGGTAGGTTTAAAAAGGAAAAAGTAAATATGTAAATAAAAAAAATATTCTGAGGTTGAAATTACAAAAAAAAGTTGAAGTCAGCTTGAATCTAAATCAACAAGAAATTCTGAAAAGCAGGCTCCCTGGGCAGCTCTCCCCAAGACTGCCTGACTTTCAACACAGGAAAAGCAAGCTCTTGGGGGAGCCTCACCACTATAAACCTCATGCACCTCACAACAATCACTGGGACACACAGAAAAGACCTTATCTTTTCAGTTGATGCTGAATTTGGGCTCTTCCAAGTATTTATTTATTAGGATCCTTGAGAGGAAAAGGCCAGTGATGTATAGTTTCAGCTCTGCATGGGAGATTTGCTTCAGACACCCCAAAGATATTTAAGAAGAGAACTAGTAATGAAAACATTCAAAATATTTTTTTTTTGTTTTTTGTTTTTTGTTTTTTGTTTTTTTTTGTTTTTTGAGGCAGGGTTTCTCTGTGTAGCTTTGCGCCTTTCCTGGAACTCACTCTGTAGCCCAGGCTGGCCTCGAACTCACAGAGATCCGCCTGCCTCTGCCTTCCCAGTGCTGGGATTAAAGGCGTACACCACCACCACCCGGGTCATTCAAAATATTTTAATATTTCTTCTGAAGCACCATACTACAAATGACACTCTTGGAAATACCAGAAAAAAATGTACATGTCACCAAGAAATTCACATATCCAAAGTCTGGTAAACTTGAGATAATAAGAACCTCTACAGATATGAAGAAGCAAAGGGTTAATTCAGAGGCACGCAACTTGTCGGGAGAAATGGTGGAGGACATAAGTCTGATTTCAGGTACAGAAGAGAAACATAACCAGTCTTTAAGGTGACGATAAGAAAAAAAAGAAACAATAATAATACAGCAGATTGACACAAGACTATATGGGCCCTAGTCTGGTTTCTGTTGCTGGGCTAAAGCCATGATGACCAAAAGCAACTTGGGAAGAAACGTTTATTTCAACTTACAGGCCACTGCTGAGGGGAACCAAGGCAGGAAGCTAGAGTTAGAAACTGAAGCAGAGGCCATGGAAGAATGCTGCTTAACGGTTTGCTCCTCATGGCTTGCTCAGTCTTCTCAATATACAACTCGGGACCACCTATCCAGAGATGGCCCCACCCACAGTGGGCTGGACCTTCTCACATCAATCATTAATCAAAAAAAAAAAAATGTCCCCCAGACACGCATGCCCACAGGCCCATTTGATGGAGGCAATTCCTCAACTGAAGTTCCCTCTTCCCAGGTGACTTTAGTTTGTGTCAAATTGACCCCCCCTCAAAAAAAATCACCAATAAATGGGTCTCCTTAAAACCCTAAATGTCGGGGTTATGATAATCAACTAGGGGTTCATTATCTTTCTCAAATTACATAGCTTCTGTCTTCCCATTTCAGCGAAAGGCAACTGTAAGAACTCTCCTGAAGATTTCTGGTTCTTGTTCCTGGAACCCATGAATTTAGCCTTATCTGAGAGGAGAGAGGCACTCTTTACAGTTGTAACTAAGCCATGCACTGGATTGCCGAGATTATTCTGGGTTCTTGGATGGGACAGAAATATTATCACATGTATCCTCCTAAGAGGAAGGAACAGGAACTATGGACACTAGCAGGGAGTTCAAAAGGCCATATGACCTCTACATAGACAGGTTTGTAAATCCTGGTCTTGAAGATTAGATGGGCCACAGGTTAAGCTTGGTAAGATGGCTTGCTGAGACAGTAGAAGCTCAAGAACAGAAACTATGAGAGAGTCTGCAGAAGGAGGGTGACATTCCCCACAGAAGAACTTCAGCCCACCCATATTGATTTAAGGCTCTTGGGTTCCAGAACTGCCAAAAAAAAAAATAGTCTGTTCCTGGAATGCAATAAATGTGTGAAAAATCTCTTATTACTGGCACAGAAAAGCTGCCCAGCCTGTGTTTCTTCCCCCAGCCCTGGAGCATCCATCACCTGGGCCACGGCTCAGCTACTTTCCCAATGTTGCATCTTTTCATTGAATTTTCTGCTCCCATCTTGTAGCATGAATCTTAAAGGTACTTATTAACAAACTTGAGGCCAGTTATTGGGGTGAATGCTGGAAGATCAGAGAAGCAGAACAAGCCACAGCTACCTCACCTTGCCTCACCTTTCCTCACCTGATCCTGTTTCCTCAGACTAGAAACCTCTGAGTCCTCATCCAGAATGAATCTCAGCTGAACTACTGCTCTAAAGCCTGAAAGCTTAATCAGCTAAAAGCTTCTAGTTTCTGGTCTTCACACCTTATATACCTTTCTGCTTTCTGCCATCACTCCCTGGGATTAAAGGCTCACTTTCTGGGATTAAAGGTGTGAGTCACCATGCTTGGCTGTATCCTTGAACACACAGAGATCCAGGTAGATCCCTGCCTCTGGAACATTAGGATTAAAGGTGTGTGCTACCACTGCCTATCCTCTATGTTTAATATTGTGGCTGTTCTGTTCTCTGACCCCAGATAAGTTTATTAGCGTGCACAATATTTCGGGGAACACAATACCACCACACT
>CABHPR010147183.1:52386-69446 GCA_902168415.1 Peromyscus melanophrys
GCTTTCTGCCATCACTCCCTGGGATTAAAGGCTCACTTTCTGGGATTAAAGGTGTGAGTCACCATGCTTGGCTGTATCCTTGAACACACAGAGATCCAGGTAGATCCCTGCCTCTGGAACATTAGGATTAAAGGTGTGTGCTACCACTGCCTATCCTCTATGTTTAATATTGTGGCTGTTCTGTTCTCTGACCCCAGATAAGTTTATTAGCGTGCACAATATTTCGGGGAACACAATACCACCACACCATCTCACAAATGCAGTCACCAAGATGCCTCCAGGAGGAACCCAATTGCCTACAGAAATCTACAGTGTCCTAGCACTCATCACCCACCACATTCTGTCTTCACATCTCTGTCCATCAAGCTCAGCGGTTCTCAACCTGTGAATTACAACTCCTGTTGGGATTGAAAGAATCTTTCACAGGGATTACAAATCCTGCAGATCAGGTATTTACATGATGATTCACAACAGTAGCAGCATTACAGTTATGAAGCAGCAATGAAAATAATTTTATGGTCACCACAACATGAGGAACTGCACTGAAGGATCACAGCATTGGGAAGGTTGAGAACCATGGGTCTGATTCCAAACTGCTCCTATCTCATGCTCTGTGTTCACACTGTCCCACAGCACTCTATTTTTCTGGAACTTTCTCTCCTACCTGCTGCTGTTCTCAACACTGCCCACTCCCTCCTATGTGGCCAGCACAGAACAGGAATCCAAAGCACAAATTCCACTCCTACTCTGTTCCCCAAGCCTGGCGCTGTGCTCAGCACTTACATAAGCCATTTCCTTAACCCTCAACATGATCCCAACAAGTAGCAATTATTAGCAAGATTCATTCTCTGGATGAAATTACAAAACTCAGAGATGTTCTATAAAGTAGCCACAGCCTCTGTAAGTACAGTGAGGTACCACATAATATGTCGCATCAACTATAGGATATGTATGCAACAATTGTCCTATGAAGTTTAACAGAGCTGAAAATCTCCTAGTGACAACACTGTCATCCTAACATTGCAAAGGCACAAGCTACTCAATGGTTTGTGGCAATATGGTGGTGGTGCAGCCAGCTGTATAAACATGTCTAATAGTTGATAATAAAGACCTCTTACTGGTTTGGATACTCACTAAACTTCTTGCCCTGAGTTGTAGAGTCTACTTGTATTAAAAACAGGGTGCTGCACTTAGGGTGACAGCAGACTCATGAATGCCATGCTTGTGGCCTCTTTAGGTCTGCATTATTTTTTCTTGAACTTGAATCAATTTTATGCTGTCTTGTTCATCATAACCCTGGGAGCAATAGGCTACATCACATACATACATACACCATTATAGCCCAGGCTAGTCCATCTAAGTTCATGTAAGTAAATTCTGCATATGATATTCGTACAATGGTGATTTTTCCTGAGGATGCATCTCTCAGAACATCTCCATGTCTCCCTTTAATGCTCTACACATATCCTTTTTGGTCACCGTTATATTCAGATATAATTCACAGAGCATGAACTCTGCCTTCTAACACTGACATTTATTTTACAGTTTATCCACACAACTGTGTGACAACCATCGCCACGATCTAATTTTAGAACATATCTTTCCCACCAAAATGTCCCTGTCCTTTAACCGTCCGTTCTATCCTACTCTCTCCAGCCCTTGGTAACATTAGTCTTTTTAGTTTCATCTGTTTTGCTGGTCTAGACATTGCGTGTAAATGGAACGTACATACACAGTTTAACTTTCACACATTTTGCAGTATCAATCAGGACTTCACTCCTCTCTACTGCCAAACACTATCCTGTCATACCGATACTCCACATGCCAGTAGTTGATGGCTACTTCAGCTGTTCTGGGTGCAATGCATGAGTTTCTTTTTATATGAACGTGTGTCTTATGTAGACATGTGGCTGCATTTCTAGGGGGCGCACAGCTAGCAGTAGAATTGATGAGTCTTATGAACCCATCACACCATTTTCTCAAGTGGCTGGACTAGTTTACATTTTCATCATCCATGTAGGAGGGTACCCATTCATCCTAATCCTGTCTTTTTGTACGATAACCAGGTAATTAATAGTGAAAAAATTGTCAATTCGCTAGTGTGCCCGATTGCCATACATTTTACCAGTAAAAAGGAAGGCAGTCATTTATAACATTTAATAAGATCAATTTCTCTGATGCTGATTAACCATAGGTGATATAGATTATGACCACCCCAAAATGTGGACATCAGGTTACACATCACAAGCCCTGTCACTGCACTCAGAGCAGAGAGTCCTGTCCCAGGAAATTATAGAATAATCAAATTTAAAATATAAAAGTTGTTATATATACATATGTAACATATATAAAATATATGACTATAAAAATGTATAAATATAAAGAATGATCTACATTAATGAGAATATATATATGTATCCCAAAGAAAACATAGGCTAAAGATTTTTTCTTTTTTTTTGGAACAGCATTTCACTATGAAGCCCTGGTTGCCCTGGAACTCACTCTATAGACCAGGCTAGCCTCAAACTCATAGAGATCTTCCTGCTTCTAAGCTAAAGAATCTATTAAGCATTTTATTTAAAAAAATCATTTTATAAAAGAAGAAATATCAACATCTCCATGTGTATAGTAAATACAGTTCACCATCAATAATGGTCACTGAGATTCAAACGAGGTACATAATGAGCTGCTGTTCTCCTGTAAAATGAGCAAATATTAGCTACTCTTGAATAAATAACATATTAAATGCTTCTCTTGCTGTCACAGAAAACAAAGAAGGGCATGAGGAAATGCAGGGGTGCCTTATGGATTCCAGACTCGGGCAGTCGGCTGACTCTAACTAAAGCAAGGACAGAAACGACAAGACAGCCAGCGGTGGCAGCTTGTGCAAGCAATGCCAGCCCTCAGGAGGCTGAAAGAGAAGTAGTAAGTGCACTGGAGACCAGCCTTGGCTACAAGGCCAAGGCTGCCTCAAAGAAACAAAGACCAGCAATGCTGCCCGTAGCTCAACTACCAGCTCCGATCATGTTACCTCTCCATGTTGGCTGTGCTTTGCACATGGCGGGAAGCAGCTGCCTGGAGTCCTTCAGCACTGTACTTCATAATCCTGGCACCTACCACTCTCCGCCACCCTTTTCATCCTCTGAATTTTCATAGCCCAATGTCATTAAGCTAAAGCATTGTAATCAAGGGCGAAGGTTACATTCATTCTTCCTCTCAACCTGTACTTGCTGAACATGTGTTAAGTGCCAGCCGGTGTCTGGGCACTATACAGAAGTATACTGTAAGAGCAGTATACAGAAACAGAGACGCCCTTATTTCAAGGAGTTGATTTTACAGAGGAAGGGAGGGATACCATCTGCAAACAGATGGAGGTATACCTTTCAGATAGCATTAAGAAGAGAGGACAGGGCTGTCGAGGACGCATAGCTCAACAGTAGAGTGATTGCTCATGATATGCAAGTCCCTGGGGTCTATCCTCAGCACCACAGGAAGGAAAGGAGGAGGTAAAGAAGAGAAACAGGAGGAGGAAGGAGGAGGGGACAGAGTGAAACTATCAAATTGAGTATGGGAATGTGCCTGCAGATGTGGTTCAGAGAACGGCTGTCTGAGAAGGAGCCGTTTGAATGGAGAACCGAGGAAAAGGAGGCAAGTATGAAGAGGCCTAGCTACACAGTGTTGGAGGCAGAAAACACAACAAACACAAACGCCCTGAGCCCGGAGCAGACAGTGAAAGTTACATGAAATCAAGTGGTGAGGGAGAGCGCTCACTCTTGTGGCCATGGTAACACAATTTCATGGTGAAATCTTGTTAGCGTTATGGGGAAAAAAAATAATGTCTGGGAGAGGGAGGCTTGTGTATTTTCAAAGAAAAATGAGATTTAGTGTGAGGAAACTGATACGGTTACAAAACAAATGGAGACGGACCAGAGTATCTCTTCCAGAGTTGAAAATGTGACGTCATTTCTAAAAATGGCAGATCTTTTAGTCTTCACTATCTTCACATTGGGAGCCACTGTTCTACCTCAGTTGAATTGTGATACAAAAATGAGCTGTGTGCCAAGGCGAAGGAGCTTTCAAAGCCTTTTATTGGCATTACATCACACAGTTCAAAAAAAAAATATGCATTCCAATTGATATTCCAGCCTATACCTAAACTAGAAATACAGTCTAGAATGCAAAATGGAAGTTAAAAAAATGTGCACACATTAGCGTCCTTCCCAATTATATAACTATATATTATGTACAATGCCTATTACAACATAATCACAACTGTCGCTTATAATTAAGAACACTTGGTGGAAACTAAAGAATCATCAAGCGACTGATTAAAGAGATGAGATTCCAATCAAATTAATGAATGATTTTAAGTGAAATTTTAGCGTCAAAGAAACCGCCTAGTACTCTCAAGATGTCACAGACTTGGGAAGCGCCAGCGTGGGCATTTCCTGGTTCTTCATCCTAAATCCTCTCTGTTTCACCCATCCTCTGTTAGAAAACAAAAGAGATGTGTTAGAAAACAGAGGAGGGTGCTCGAATGTGCCACACAGGGCATTCGGGGAGTAAACACGAAGTATCAAGACCATCGCCCAACACACGGTAAAATAGAAAAGCACTGGGAAGAGACAGTCACCATGAGGTAGAGTTCCCACGCTCAGCACACTGCCCTCCCAATTCCTGTGTGCCCGTGTCAAATTTTAAAAGACCAGGAAGCTTCCCAGAAACATCACAAGGAAAGCTCATGGGTTCTCTGTGGGATGCCATGATTGGCCGGCCAGGTAGAACATGAGAGAAACCTAAGTGGAACCTTCCCCTAGAGAGTGGAGCTCATTCTGGAAAGCCAGGCTGCAAGACAAGTCCTGACCCGACCCACACAACCTGCAGCCTGGAACTGTGCAAGGTGAGCACACAACTGAAACCTGTGAACATATGGATGGAAAGATCTTGATAAAAGAAGCTGCTGAGTTGAAAATGACCCCCACGGGGCACAGAGAACCACGGGATCTGGGAAATGAAGAGCCACGCACCACAATGTCTGGAGTCACTGTGGGAGCCCAGGCAACAAAGCCACATGTCAGACTTCACACAACAGGGCATCACTGCTGCTTCTCAGTGGTAGCATCCACAGAAACATGGCAACAGCAATGGTAAAGGACTCCCCAAGGACCCCCTTCCTGGAAGTGGGTTTGCTTAGATCACAGCTGCGACTCCCCAGGTGAAGGACCACAAACCTGCTAAGAGGGGTGGAATTAACACAGCAACAAAAGCGGACTTCATCTTATCTAAGCCATCAGAACGTAGATTTGAATGAAAACACACCGTGTGCGTGTGCGTGCATGCGTGCGTGCGTGTATGTGTGTGTGTGTGTGTGTGTACGCGCGCGCGTGCGTGTGAGTATGTGTGTGTGTGTGTTCCATTCTTTCCAACACAATTTGATTTGAGTTTTCTATGTATTTTTACAGCGATTGTGTAGAACTTTTCTAAAAAATGGCCGATCTTTGAGTCTTCACTATCTTCATGTTGTGAGCCACTGTTCTCCTACCTCGGTTGAATGGTAACACAAATGAGTTCTGAGCTAAGTAGCAGGTGCTTTCACAACATTTCATTGATATTATATCACACAGTCCAAATAGCGACTATATGAGAAAGACTTTCTGCCCCATTTACACGCAAAAGCAGAGTTCAGAAAGCTTACTGAATTCTCCGAGTTGAATACGTGAGCTGTAATCAAAGCCATGCCTGTCCAGCTCTGAACTCTTTCTCTGCTTCTTACATGTTTCCCTTATTATGGTACAACACTGGGACGTCATGTGATCATTTTTCTCAAGCTCTCTTCCTGTCCACTTTTAATGCAGTCACCGTATTGGAGCTCACCAACAGCTGAGTGGCAACGAGCTGCTGTGCATTTTACATCATTTGTTAAATTGGTAGTCTGTGAGATGACTGCCCCTCCCAGAGCCAAGGCATGGAGTATGTCTGTTCCAAGAACTGAAGGCTGATGACCGTGGCTGGTCCACAAACCACCACACAAGAGAAAACTGAAGGCAAACACGGCTTGCCCCAGCATCACTTCCAGTGACTCTGCCTTCCAGACACTCTAAATACGTGTTAAGTGCGTGACTGCATTTCCCAGCTTTTTGTTTCTTCCTCCATTAGCTGTTGGGAAATCTGTTGCCATTTCAAACACTGCAAGCTCAATATCTTCACATTACAAAAGAGGACCTGTATATGTGGGTCATTTTGCTTAGATTACCTTCAAGTTTCCTCAGCATACATCCTTTACCAATAAAAACAAGCCTGCCAGGTGGTGGTGGCACACACCTTTAATGCCAGCACTCGGGAGGCAGAACCAGGTGGATCTCTATGAGTTCGAGGCCAGCCTGATCTACAGAGCAAGATCCAGGACAGGCACCAAAACTACACAGAGAAACCCTGTCTTGAAAAACCAAAGAACAACAACAAAAAGCCTACAAAGGCAGAACTATATTAGCAAGTTATTCTTTTTCTTTCATCTTTTTAAATTTAGTTTTTGAGATTATAACATAATTACATTATTTCCCCTTTTCTTTCTTCCCTCAAAGCCCTCCCATATAGTCCGCCTTGCTCTCTTTCAAACTCATGGTTCCCTCCAGGTTCTAAACTATTTTCAGAAATCTGCTTAAATCAATGAATAATTCAAATTGTACTTCACAGCAATCTGAGCTTTGCAGACTCTCCAAAAGAGTTTAAACAGCAGACAGAATCAAAGTTTGAGCATTGGCACCCGTGACCAGGCAACACAGAGACTGAAGATGACTTCCTAAGATGACATCATCTCCATCATGGGTGGCCAGAGTAAAAATGCACCCCTGAATCACAGGGACTCACCTCGTTAAAACAAGCAGATAAACTCAGTCCCAGCATCTACGAACCCATTGTGAATCTAGTTCTACAAATCCTAAAACATAAATGGGTTAACTCATCCAAGGCCTTTACCCAGCCCTGCCTCCTCCATCTTGTCTTTATATAACTGACTTTTTAAAAACTCAGCCAAGACTGTATTTGTTCCTGCCTTCTGTCTTCCAGTCACAGTTCCCATTAATATGAAATGCTTTCTTCAACGACCTTGTGTAAGCAATCATTAAGCACTTCCTATGCAAGATATTAGACTATAAGACAGATGTGGCACAATGGTAGATAAGATTCAGTTGGCGTTTGATGAGAACTTATAATTTCTTGGTTATCTGATAGTCTTTCAAATGTTTCTTCAATAATCACTAAGTCATTGGGAGCCAGAAAAAGGATGTAATGTAAGAGACAGTATATAAACGCCTGTGTTCCTGCCTCTAGATTATTTGTATTTGATTAAGGGGAGAGATTTGTAAGCAGTCCCGTGAAATGTGGAACCCGTACAACAAACTCATTATAGATTAGAGAATGAAAGGTTCAATCAATTCTATTTGAAATTCTTCACAGTGACAGGGAGGTGTCAATTGTTAACACACTCCCAATAGGAGGGACGCTATGAGGAACTTCTCCCCATTTGCTCCTGATTGAGCTGATCTGAAGTGGCTCGGAACTAGGGAGACTTTGGATAAGGGCAGTGCAGAGGAGGGAAGAGGGAGATGTGAAACTCACCAGTTAGGTCAAGACCCCAACACCTGAGATGTGAAGGCAAGAGAACCAGGATTTCAAGGTCATCCTGGGCTACACAGTGAATTAATGAGCAACCTGTGCTAAACGAAAACAACCAAAACCGGAAAAAATAATCAAAATATTTAAAGATTCTTCATGCACTGGCAGTTGAGGAGTTGTACACAAGCTTGTAATAGTAAAAGTGTCTGCCCTTTCCTGCCCCTGCCCCAGGAGGAGATTTCACAGAGCTCAGATGAGTCAATGATGGGCAGAAAGAACCACATTTTGAAGAGGACTACTCAGTTACATCTCTCTTGCTCTGTATTTGAACTTGAACCTCATCAGGACCTCAAAGATAGATCTAGGGTAGGAGTGTGTGTGTGTGTGTGTGTGTGTGTGTGTGTGTGTGTGTGTGTGTGTGTGTGTCTGAGGGGGAGGGTGTCACTGGAGTCTTTATGTGTTCCCTCACCAACTTAACACATCACTTTTCTCTGCTTCACAGTATTGCTTGTCTCTTTAAACTGGCATGTTGAGTGGGTAGCTGAGCCTGGTTGGTCAGGATTGCCAGTGCCAGTCTCAAGGCCTAAACCCTCCAGTAACACTTGTACCCTGGTCAGACTGGCCTGGAGCTAATCAGTATCAGCCACGTTTAAAGGGTAGCTCTGGAATCAGAAGCAGCCGGAGGTGAGGCTTAAATGTCAAATGACAGAAATTTTACTAATGTACTGAGGAGATATTTAAAAAAAAAAAAAAAAAAAGGGAAGGACTTAGTCCCCTACGCAGATGTCAACTAGTGTTTTCTAGTGGGCCCGCATGCTGTCTGAAAAATCTCTAAGGAAATGCTGCTGACAATTCTGTTGAAAACAGCAGGTTGGGCCATTTTCCCCAAATGAGAAGTAAATGACATGAGCAGGCAATAATTCCCTTGCAAAATCACAGCATTCCCTCTGCCCTGGGAGCTGCTGGGCACACCGTCAAGCATGAAACTAGACACCGCCCTCACTGAAGGAAAGTGACGTTAAGTTTTTGTTTCTTCGAACTTTATAGTTACAACCATTCATGAGGTCTGTGTCTTTGGAAAGAACTCAGACAATCAAGCATCACAAGAGTTTGGGTTAAATATAATCAGTAGAGCGTTCACTCACTTCTGCTGTGTCAGAGACACTTCGGGTATTTCTCAGACAACTCAGCCAAGTGTCTTAGCCAGTCAAATGGAAGAAGGGCCATAATCTACAGAGAGTGGCTTCACAAGGAAGCTTGCTTATTTTAACATAGCTGTCATACATAAATATCATCAAGAGCCTATGTAAAGATCAGCCCTGCTCTTCTCTTTCATCTCTAGAAATTGTTTCCTTCTATTATTCTGTTCTTGAGGCTTTATGTTGTGACTTTTGACTTTTCAAAAAGTTTTATTTGCATTTTTGTGGCACAAAATTAAAATTGAACAACTATTGAAACATTGATTGAACAAAAAATTGATTGAATGAAGTTTGTAAGAAAGTGTGTTAGCCAATTGCTCCTTCAAGAGACTGGTCATATTCTTTTGAAATACCATGAGTCCCTCACTTGATTGGTTCAACAAATAAATTAGTAGAAATATTTTTCTTCAATACAAAATCCATCTTGAGTCAAAGATTAAGACATATTCGTCTGTTTTCCTATTTAGATACATTATGTAGGATATCACACATAAAAGTTCATTGGTGTGTGTGTGTGTGTGTGTGTGTGTGCGTGTGTGTTCGTGTGTGTGTGTGTTCGTGTGTGTGTGTGTGTGTGTGTGTGTGTGTGTGTGTGTGTGTGTGTAGAAGCCAGAGGCCCACATCAGGAATATTTCTCAGTCATTTTCTACCTTGTGTTCTGAGACAGAGACTCCCACTGAACCTGAAGCTTGCCTACTCAGTAGACTGCCCAGCCAGGGGGCTCGAGGAGCTCTCCTGTATGCTTTCCCAGTAGGCACACCACTGCATTTAACCTTTTACCAAAGGAGCTATCTGCCAGCTCCCCCTGCAAGTTCTACTGATTGCCTATTTTTGCTCAAGATTCCTAATTAAAGAAGCAAATTATCTGTCAGTATGTAGAAATAGTGTCCACTTCTAAAACTAATTGTGTTGTTCTTAGAGACAATGTAACCAAAATTATCTATTTCTTGACCCTTCACATAAAAAAAAATACTAGTAGAATGTTGTATTAACTAGAGGAAAAATTATTCTTTCATTAATTATACTGGTAAAATGGGTTTGTTCTCATGTTTTTACTGTTCATGTTGACATTTTAAGATTATAAAAGTAATTAAATTCACGAACATGTAGGTTCATTTCTCCAACCTGTCCATCAAGTAGCAAACGTCGACTGTATTGAAAATGTTGATACACAAAGCACAAAGTCAGACTTTACAATAATCAATGGTAACCAAGTGCTTTTAAAATTGATTATAGAGAAATACATGCAAAAATCCAAATAATCATAAGTCATAAAAAATAAAATGTGAGGTAATGAGAACTCAAAGAAAGACACAATTAATCACCACTCTCTGTGATCCTACCTAAGCATCACGGACAACTATATGTAAAGTTAGCCTTCACAGCTAGCCACGGGGCAAGGTTTTCAGGCACTCAGAAAGCTGGAGTCTCTAAATCCAAATGAGATCAGAGGGTGATGGCTGGGTGGAATGAGGAAGAACCCTGATTATCATTCAACAAACAGAACTAGTCATCCTCCCCAGGCTTGGACACCAACTCGTTGCCCTACCATCCCCAATGCTGAGAGCGAATGACTATTTCCCGAGCCAGAGTAGCAGAAGTAGAAATAGAAAGGCGGTAACAGGCCCTGGAGTCCTGGTGCATGGTAAGCTAATTTAAATATAATGTGCCCAAACTGTTTGTTAAGCTTATGAAACACAGCATGTCAAGGACCCCAAGATAGAGAAGTGACAGTGTGCACACCAGATAGTGTTGATTCACTTCATTTCTAAAGCCAACTGTTTTCCACAAAACCTTCTGGTCCCCCTTTCCGACACTCCCTTCCCAGCACTCAGTAACACGTGAGCAGAGTTAGCACACGAGATTGAATCCATTTGCCATCTCCACTGGAAGCTCTATTTACCAGAAATATTACAAGCATATTCAGAAGTAAACTGCAGGAAAAAGCACAGTTATTTATTAATATAGAACATTGTTCATTTCGAAGATGAACAAAACCAGCTAGATTCCTGTTGAGAGGAAAATCTAGATCAGCCACAGCAGAATTTCACATTGTTTGGGGAGAAGATTGAGTAAAATAAGGACTTGGAAATAGCAAGGGCTTGGTTCTAGAAATAACCTACCATAAGATTCTTCTAAAAAATTTTCAAACAGGGATAGGAAGAAAGCTTAGCAGGTAAAAGTACTTGCCACACAAGCTATACAACCCGAGTTCGAGTCCCAGAACCCACCCTGGAAAGAGAAACCCTACATTCACACATTGTCCTCTGACTTCCACACATGTGCCATGGAATGCTCATGCACCTCATGCCTAATAATAATAATAATAATAATAATAATAATAATAATAATAAATTTTTAAATCTTAGACACTAGAATTAGGTCAGACCATCTAGACAGCAATGTGTGTTGTATCAACAAAGTTGCATTGAGCAGGGAAATATAACAGTTTATAAACATATTATAATACTGTACTTTACCCCATTATTTCTTCTTCATTGTTATTGAAAATAAATCCAGGTCAGGCCTGGTGCTTCATGTCTATAATCCCAGCATTCAGAGCTGAGGCAGGAGGATCACAAGTTTCAGGCCCGCCTCAACTAGATAGTCACATAGGGAGATCCTATCTAAAATAAAATTAGAAACAAAATCTCTTCAAGATAAATCAAATAATACCATATCTCATTGTTTCCACACATGTGTTAGATTAAATTATTAAAAATTACATAATATCATTGTTTTATATCAGTATAATTGCCTACTTAAAACTATTCTTTATTTTATGAAACATAAATTGTGACTTAGCAACTTTGCAAATGCCAATCGTGAGATTTCCTCCTATTTCACTTCAGTATATTACAAGGTCTCATCAAAAGTCACAGAAATAATGTCAGAGAAAGATGAGAAGCTGAGGACTGGGGATGCCAAGCACAAGGAAGGAATAAACCTCCCAAGTGACCTGCCCACAGCGAAATGCTATAAATGAAGCAAAGAAATTGAACCCACTCAACTATAAGACTCATCTTGACTTGAAAACCAATCATCTTTCAAGTAATGCACTTCAAACTTCTCTCAAAACTTTTCAATTCTCTAACATAACTTTCTAATTTAAAAGAAAAACTCGCTAAGACTTAAACTGATTACATATACCTCCATTTCCCAAAGGCTATAGAGACTTTGGATAGAAATTTCAGCATAAAAATCAGTTGCAATCAACATGCTAGACTCTCAAGTCATTTGATCATCAAGCCTGCAGGTTTAGAGTACCTAACCAGCAAACGTGAACTTGTGGAGGCACAGAGTCCAGCAGCACATTCCCAGAGATTTTTGTCTCAGGAGATCTGCTCTGGAGCCCAGGAGTCTGTAACAAGAACCCTCTCCACTTCACAAATACCAGATGATTTCATTTAGCACTGCATGTTTACTGGCCACTCAGAATACATCTTCATGAAAGTCACAATGGTCCTTACATTGTGTCCAAGAATTACATTATACCTGCTTGATAGTAGTGTGCACCAGCTGTGTGAGGAGTCAAGAAAATCATGAAAGTTTAAAAAAGAGGTCATGAAAGAAGATGACATTTGACCTAAGTCTTGAAAACAGATTTAAAAAAAAAATCTAATCAAGAAGAGGGAGTAAAGAAAGGGAGGGAGCCTGAAAACAGAGCAGCATGGCACAGCCACACTGGCCCGGACCAGGATGATCACCCCATGTGCTTTGGAACTCTACCTCTGGATCATATTTGGTTGCCATATTTATTTGCCAGGTGTCTTGATAGATGGTAAGCACATGTTTGTTGCACTACATTCAGACAGCTCATGGGAGAATTGGTGTGAGACAAGACGAGGAAACTACATTAGGTCCAGCTTTCAGAATTTTTACCTGGATGTGTACACTCAAACCACTCAAACCATTTCAACTTCCTTCCACATTCCAGGAGTAATTGAACAGATCGGCACTTGAGAGGGAGCATAGGAAGACCAGAAGTACTCCATGCTCTGACTGTTAACTAACCCCTCAGTCAGGGAAAATGACAAAAATCACTAAAATAGTGAACCCAAAGGCTCTGGAGAAAGCAATAAATTACTGCAAATTATTTTTTTCCCATTAGCTTTAGTATCAGTTTACTTTGCTGTGTTTTCAGAATAAAATTGAAAGCTTAGCTAAAGTTGCATCATTTCGGCTGTAGAGAAGTTCAGTTAATCAGGGAAATTAAGTTTTTAAAAATCTACTAATGACTTTTAAGAAAGAAACATGAATGCATAAATAAGAAGGTAATGAGTGGAAGAGAAACCAGGGATTGCGAATCTGCCTTTAGGTAACCGTAACCAGAGTGTGGTTTTCTTCACTAACACCACCAGTTCACAGCCACTAAAACTGAGGCTGGCATCTCTCCAGTTCATGCACATCTGCCTTGATTAGCCACGCCCCATCTCCCAGTCATGCATGCAGCTCCACGATGTCCGAGCCCTGATCATGCAAAAGCCTATCGCTAGGCCTTATCCCAGGTTGCTCGCTCCTATAATGTTTATCTACCAGTCACATTTCATGTTTTCAGACAGCTTATTTGCACTGCTCACAGAGCACAGTTTAGTTCCTGGATATATAAAAAAAAAAAAAAACACACATACAGATACTTGATCAGTAAAAAGAGCTATCTTTAGCTTCTGGCTTCAATTGTTATTTTTCTCTCCTTCCCAAAGTGACAAGGAGTCATTTGATTATGGGGGGCAGAAGAAGGAGGTTATCAAAAGGGCTTCCATTGTAAGCTGCTTTTGAAGCAATGGAGATTACAGCTCTCTCAGACAATGCAGCATGGGGAAGTCCTTGCCTTGCTGACCCACAGCAAGGCTGAGTTGTGCCTTTTTGCTAAGTGAACTCCCCACAAGCATCCTGGGAAAAGCTATGTCTGTTGTCATTACCATGCTTACTAAAGTTCAAATAGAGAGTAGTTACAGAACCGCGTTAGCAGAACTCTAAGTGCCCATTTTCTGCATGTGCTGGCTAATCTTGTGTCAATTTGACACAAGTTAGAGTAATCTAAAAGAAGGGAGCCTCAACTGAGAAAATTCCTCCATGAGGTCTGGCTGTAGGCAGGCCTGTAGGACATTTTCTTAATTAGTGAATCATGGGGAGGGCCCAGCCCATTGTGGGTGGTGCCATCCCTGGTCTGCTGGTCCTGGGCTCTATAAGAAAGCAGGCCGAGCAAGCCATGGAGAGCAAGACAGTAAGCAGCACTCCTCCGTGGCCTCTGCATCAGCTCCTGCCTTCAGGTTCCTGCCTTGTTTGGGCCAAATAAACACTTTCTACCCTAAGTTGATTTCGTCATGGTGTTTTATCATAGCAATAGTAGCCCTAACTAAGACTCTGTATCCCAATAATAGCTCACAGTTTGTATTCCATAGTGAACAGTGCCATGTATTGTACAAGCCCATTCCCCATATCCTTCCATAAAACCCTCGTAATGCTCTAGAGAAAATGCCACAATTAGCTTCGTTATCAGATATGAACAAGCTTAGACAAACTAAATAAGAACCAACTCTTAGGTAATAAAAGTAAGTCATAGGGCCAGTATTTGCACCCAGGACTCTGGTGTTGAAGTTCAAACCATACCACCTCCCAAGGTGGCAAGACAAAGTTCTCAACCCCACAAAAATGAAATGGAGCTGCCTTAAGCTACGGACTTGCCAAGTACACTTGCCCAAAAGTAGTTTCTATGTCATTTAGCAAGAAGTAAGTGACACTTACTTCTCTTTTAGATTTTTTTTTTTCTTATTTGAAACTTTTTTAAGTACTAAAATGTAACCCTGTGGAGAAGAAAGTCTCCAGGACCTGGAGCAGGAACTTGAAACAGGAACCTGAAACAAACCCGCATGAGCCAATGTGCTTCAGGATCCCCAGCGTACCTACAGCAAATAAGCATGTGGAGGCTTGGCACCTGAGGCCAGTGCTATTCCACATCACCCTGAGGAACTACAGGGCTTTCACGATTAGTGTGCAGCATTCTTGTCTGTTCAGTGCCCTCCCAAGCCTGCAGGAGGGTGAACAGAGGATGGAACACTAGAATATGCTGGTAAGGGAGAATTCCTGACCACCCACTGGGTTACTGTGTGAAGTAGCAGTAACCTCCTAAGTCCCAAAGCCAGCTCCAGCGAGAACAAAAGCACCTAGGAATTGCTGCAAGAGTCTGCCAAGCAGCTGTTAACTGAAAGGAGCCTAGGGGAGCACTAAGGGCGGGTGACCCTAATAAGCCAAGGGTCTGTGTCAGCTGTCGCGAACACCATTATCGTTTTCACAGTCTGAGGTCAGTCATCCTCGAGACTAAACAAATCGTCTTACCCAAAGAACATGGCTACAGGGGAAGGGTTGGGGGAGGGTTAGAGTGCTAAAATGTGAATTTCCAAGAGCCTTTAGTTTTGGAGCAGCAGTTCTCAACATGTGGGTCGCGACCCCTTTGCGAAGTCGAACAATCCTTTCACAGGGGGTCGCCTAAGGCCATCAGAAAACACAAGTATTTAAATTATGATTCATAACAGTAGCAAAATAACAGTTATGACGTAGTAAGGAAAATAAATTTTATGGTGGGGGGTCGCCACAACATGTGGAACTGTATTAAAGGGTCGCAGCGTCAGGAAGGTTGAGAACCACTGTTTTAGAGGCTGAAGGTGTTCAAACTTCAGGGTTTGCTTACAACAAAAATCTCCCATGTTTATTAGAGTCATTTAAGACAAGCTTTCCTACAGAAAAACTGAGAACGTTTGAGGGTATTTAAAAACCCCGGGGGAGAGAGGGGTATGTGTGGAGTTTTCCTCCGTGAAAGGTGGCAGTATTCAAACGAGGAGTGGGCACCCGGGTATATGCAATAACTCTAGAATCCTTAATTCTGCAAAACTGGGGCAGCGCGGCTACTCTGCTTGACTTACGGGAGGATCTGGTCCACTGAGCATCACTGGCAGTCCCCGAGTTAAGAGTTGCTGCAAGCATTCACATGTTTATCTACTGGCGGGCAGAAAATCAGTCGTGACTTCTCAATTCTTAGGTAAGCCTCGGCCAGGAAGACTGAACCTGGAACCGCTACAGGCTTAGGGCAAACGTCCCGGAAGGGTGTAGGGTGAGGAAGTTGGATGGTTCCAGGAAGTAGGTGGAGAGGAAGAAGCCGCAGAACTGGAGCTGATCCCACCGGGAGGGCGGGCGGGAATCCCAGGCCACTGTGCGCAGCAGTCACGCGCGCTTTTGGCAGTACTGACCCTTAGGTTCCCGTCATCCCTGAACTACTGGCCCTGATTTCGGTTGTTTAAAAAATAAATAAATAAAGGTTGTAAAGTGGGCGGCGGCTGGGGTTCCCGTAGCTGAGTCACAGCTCTGCCAACTTTCACTGCATTTCCCAGAAAGAAACCAACAAGACTCCGTCCCAAAGCCCACCACTCTAGTCCCCCCAACTCTGTGTCACTTGACCTGGGCGGGAGGCGGGGAGCGTCAGTCTCACAACTGGGGTGTCTGTCCCCACTCATCAAGCAACTTCTCATCCCGGCGCCAAGCCTCGTGGTACCGGGAGCGCTAGCCAAGTGCCACCAAGCCCCGGATGAAAGGAAGGGAAAGGAGCCGCGTCCTCACCTGCAGGACACTGACACCTCCACGCGCGTGGCGGGGATGGCCGCACTCAGCTGGTTCAAGTCCCCGATGCCCGCGGCGCTGGTGTAGCGGCTGTCCATCTCGAGCGGAGGCGCGGAGCACTTGTCCCGAGCCCACAACCAAGCTGCGGCCGGCTGAGCGCTGCTCGGAGCCGAGCTCCGCACCGACGGGAAGGGGTGAGGGTGGAGGCAGAGGAAGGAGGCGGAGGCGGCGCGGGAAGGGGAGGGAGGAGGCGGACCTCCTCGCGAATCCGGGGACCGTGCCAGTCCTGGCAAAGCCGCTACTGTGTCTCGCAAGTGGCTCTCTCGGGGCTGCATGCAGCTCCGGGGCAGCGGCCGGGCGGGGACTGGGTCTGCTCCCCCAACCCACCCACAGGAGCAGGATCTGGGGGTTGAGCGCAGAGACAGTGGGTGACCCGGACAGACACCGCGCCGTCTAGTGGGAGAGCCCCAGGTGCGGGCGGTGCAGCCTCCGCACACCCACACTCTCCGGGGCCGTGGCTGCCTGCACCCCTGCCAGTCACTCCGTTTCCTCTAGGGTGGAAGTCAGAGGTGTGGGCTGGAGGCCACCCCACTGAACGGCCTCCTGTGACCCAGGCACATGCGCCTCCCCCCT
>CABHPR010147184.1:0-44747 GCA_902168415.1 Peromyscus melanophrys
GTAGCGATTATGATAAATAAAGAGTTACTGTAGTACATGGAAACCAAACTAGAAGTTCAGGGTCCCAGTCCTCCTCACCCCTGGACAGCAGTCCAGAGGAGGCGGACCCAGTGACCACCTCTGGAAACCACTGTCTGTGACATGCTGCTGTGGGGTCAGTGGTCACAGCCTCCACTTGCAGCTCCAGGCCTGCAACATTCCAACTCTCCACATCACAGAGATTCTAATCAGTCAATCAGCCTCTTAGCCCAGGCGATAAGAGCCGAGACAAAGAACTATGTCAGGTGAATGCGTGTCTCAGATATTTCCAAACTTGTTGGTTCTTTGTGCATGGTTCAAAAGACATCTGTCACCATTCACCTTTGCCAAAAGGTAGAAACAATTCAAGTGTTTGCTGGGAAGTAAAGTTTCTGGTGGGGGAGGGTGGGAGCCATATCTTTGTTAAAAATTCTGTAAGGCTGAATGATTGATTAAAAATCCCGTGACTATGGAGAGTAGGAATATTGCAGCTCTAAAGACGAATTTATCATGGTCTACCTTAGCCCTGAATAGCCATTCATTGCCTACCCTTGTGCTTGACCTGGTATCCTGTGACTATCAGATGAAATCTTTTGAGAGATATACAAATAGACCCCCCTATCTTCTACCAACCCCAAAACTAAGAATGCTACCAGGCTGGCACCTGAGGCTTATTGCAGAGATTTTCCCACCTCACTATAACCTGCCCGACTGATGTTCCCACCAATGTATTTTTTAAAAAACCTCGATTTATGATTTTCTTTGTTCTTTTACTACTAAAAAAAAAAAAACTTCATAAAACTGTCACCATGTTAGAATATGATATCTGGAGACCCCAATCTGTGTTCCCAGTTCAGCATCACTCATATTGAGATCCAGAGTAAATACTCTCTCATTCTCTTTGAGATGCAAGCTTACATCAATACCACCAACAGGTGAATAAACAAAATGTGGTATATCCACATAATGGAATATTACCCAGTCATAAAAAGGAATGTACTGTGGTATATGCTACAATATGATTAAGTCTTGAAAACATTACATTAAGTAAAAGATGCCAATCACAAAGGCCACATATGGAAATTTTTTTTTTTTTGACACAGGGTCTCATGGAGCTGTCCTAGAAATCCCTATATAGCTGGGAACAACCATGCCTCTACTTCTTCTCTGTGCTCTCATTACAGGTGTGTAACACTATTCTCAGTTTTATGCAGTGCTAGGAATTGAACCCAGGGCTTCATGCATGCTAGGCAAATGCCTTACCAACTGAGCCACTTCCCCAGGCCCGGCAGAGGGGAATCTATAGAGACAGAAAGCAACCAGTGGTTGCCAGGGTCTGTGGGAAGGGAAAAAGAGGGATTGCTTAACAAGCACTAGCTTTCTTTTACAGATGTTAAAAATGGTTTTAAAAAACAACAACAATGCCGGGCGTTGGTGGCGCACGCCTTTAATCCCAGCACTCGGGAGGCAGAGCCAGGCGGATCTCTGTGAGTTCAAGGTCAGCCTGGGCTACCAAGTGAGTTCCAGGAAAGGCGAAAAACTAAACAAAAAAAAAAAAATGTAAAGAAAAACAAAAAAAAAAAAAAAAAAAAAAAAAAACAACAACAAAAAACCCTAGGTAGTGGTAATGGTTGAACGATACTGTAATGTACTTAATTCTACTGTATATGTTTAAAAATGGTTAAAATGGTAAAACTTATTCTATGTGGCTTGTACCCATCCTACATACACAAATGACAGCTGGATGGAGTATATTAGTAATCTGAGGGCCGTGTGTGTGTGTGTGTGTGTGTGTGTGTGTGTGTGTGTGTGTGTGTGTGTCTGTCTGTCCCCTTGCCCACATGCAGGCCTACTTATGATCTCCAGCCTCTGGCTACTGGCGACACCTCTTACAACACATCCGAGTCAGCATGCATCATTTACAGCATCTTTGAGCACTGCTGCCCAGAAACTAGTTTTTACCAGTTTCTGTTCAGCCGCAGGCTCCTTTTCCTCAGTTTGCCAGGAGCTGAGTGGGGTAGGGAGGCAATGAGGCTTACCTGGATGTGAGCTCTCCTAGAAAGCTGGAAAACACAAAGCAAACAGCCACAGTAAGTCCCAGGGTTCAGACAGGACAGGCCCCACCCAGCCTAGTAGGCGTGGCTCTCACTCCCTAGATTCCAGGATCACAGGGTCTCCCAACTCTCAACTTCGCTGCAACCTGTGGAGGGTTTCCCCTCTTTCTCCAAAGGAGAAAGTTTTAAGGATTACTTAAAAAGTGGACACACTTAGAATCAAGCATAAGCTACAGAACCAGAAGTTCTCAGTCACCCTGTGGTGGTGGAGCACACCTGAGACCTCAGTCCTCTCAAGAGGCAGAGGGAGGGCAGTGCAAGTGAGACCTTTACTCTAGGTTATAATGTGAGCTAAAAAAAAAAAATTAAAATCTTAAGAAGAGAGAGAGAACTCTCAGCCACAGAGGCCACTAAGATCCAAGCAAAATTGAGGAACTCTCTCCTTACTTAGAAACAGGGACATGCATGACCAAGCTAACACAGGCCCCATCAGGGAAAAGGCCAGCACCTTTGCCAATGGAATCTGAGAGGAAAATGAGAACTCAATTCCTTCCCTTCTGATGACAGTAAGGATACTGATTTCACAAAAAAAAAAAAAATAATAATAATAAAATAAAAATAAAAAAATAAAAAATAAGGAACTGTCTCTTAAGGCTGAAAGATAGTTAAGGGCACTGGTTACTCTTTTTTGTTTTGTTTTTGTTTTTGAGACAAGGAGGGTCTCTCTCTATATATACTCCTGGATGGCCTGGAACATGATATGTAGACCAGGCTGGCCTTGAACTTACAGAGATCTGCCCTCCTCTGCCTCCCAAGTGCTGGGATTGGAGGTGTACACCACCACATGTGCATTTATACATGTGTAGGCAGAATACCCATACACATAAAATAAAAATAAAAAAGTCAGCCAAAAAAAAATAAAAAAAATAAAAAATAAAAAAGTCCTTGACAGGGTTTCTCCTGTGTAGCTTTGTGCCTTTCCTGGAACTCGCTCTGTAGTCCAGGCTGGCCTCAAACTCACAGAGATCCGCCTGGCTCTGCCTCCCGAGTGCTGGAATTAAAGGCGTGTGCCACCACCGCCCGGCAGGAAGTCATTTCTTTAGAACTCTCCATAGCAGTACTTTTGTATGAAAAGGTAACTCCTAATCATGTGATTACATGTTAGGGAATGGAAGGAAGGAACCCCCTTAGGGACAGAAAAGTCTAAGATCTAAATAAACATTTTATTTGTTTACTTATTTGTAGTCCTTGCTGTATTTGAACTTGCAGCAATCCTTCTGCTTCTGTTTCCCAAGTGGCGGGATTACAGGTGTACACCAACATGCTCTACTTGATTTTTTTTTTTTTAAAGACAGAGTCTCATGTACCCCAGGCTGGCCTTAAAATGTCTATGTATCCAAGGATGACCTTGAACTTCTGAACTTCCTGTCTCTATCTTGCAATGCTGAATTACAGACCTGGGATGCCATGTCCAGTTTATTGGGTGGTACGGATCAAAGGCAAGGCTTTGTGCATGTCAGGCAAGCACTCTGCCAACTGGGCTGCACGTTCAGCCCCAATTTATAAAACAAAAACAAAATCAGAGTCTCACTATGCATCACAGGCTGACCATGCTTCTCAATCCTGCCTCAGCCTCCCAAAGTGGCTCATGCCATACAAGGAAGATTTACAGAGAGTTCACTCGCAGCTGCAAGCCTTTTTGAAATTTGAAAATTAAACTGATGTCATTCTTTTTTTTTTTTAAACCGAGCAAGGCAATTTACTTTTGCAAAAGGATCCTACTGTCATTCCTGCCCATCAGCTTCCACTGTGTATGCAGATGTACACCCACTTCCGCTCAGCGGTACTGACAGTGCATGTATTTGGGTTTGCTTTTCCAGTACACATCGCCTCCAACAAAACTGCAGAGGCTGGCAAATGGAACCTCGCCAAACTCTATGTAGGCATCAGCAGGCACTTCGGGTTTCCTTTGCTATCCACCTACCAGTCATTCAGTAGAGGAACAGGCCAGATAGAGCTGGAGCACCCATCACTTACCCTGACACTGTGAGCTTCACCTTGATATGGTAGGACACCAGGATGCCCATGACAGTCCGATCGATGCCCTCCTTGATACTGCCCAATCAAAAAGAAGGAGAAGGATTATGAGAGTAGAATTCTGAAGATGTTGTCTTGGAACTGGAGAATCCCATAGATTGGCCACATGCCTTTCTCCACTTGTGGGGCTAAAGAGTGGGTTTTCTGCATTTTTCCCTGTTCACATCGGGCACAGCATCTGTGCTCCTTCTCAAGGCTCAGCTTCTGACCTATTTCACTCTCCTACATCCTCCTTAGCCCTGCCCTGCCCACCATTCATAACTGCCCAGTCCTCCCCTGAAGCCTGAGTTCAGTCCATCCAGGTTCCAGCTTCAGCAAGCAGTCTGTGAGGTACGTTTGCCACCTACCCAGCTATGCCCTGAGGCCTCTACGCACCACCCTTCCCAATTCCAAACCTGCCCAGAAGGCCCTTCTCCTGCACCCCAATACCTCCAGCTATAAAGCCTTCCTGGACACAGCCAGGTAGGACTGCCCTCCCACTCTTGTGTTCTGCTTATGAGAAAGGCACAGGGACACTCTCCTATAACTTGATCACAGGATCATGATTGCTCCTGTACCCAAAAGCTCTGTGTGCCCAGCAGCCAGCATGGCACCGACAGCAAGGGAAAGCTCACTTAAGTGGATGACAAGGAGCATGAGATATGACCAGAGAGAGTGAAGGGTAACTCCAGGCTCAATGATCACGTATGGAATTCCCACTCTCAATCAAGTTCCCCACTGGGCATTTCGTCACAGTTTATTATCTCCTATGACCCAACATGGAAGACTTAAGTATTCCATGATGTCTGACAACAGGAATTATGAGATGAAAAATAACCACGAAATCTAGCTAAGCTACTATGAACCACAACAAAAATCTCAATGGAGAACTCTGAAGGCAGGAGGCAGAGGGAAGTTATGTTGGCAGTCCTGGGATCTGGAGCCAGGCACGGGGAACTGTGTCCAGCCTCAGAGGCCTTCTGCTGGATCCTGTGCTCTAGGACCAAACACTCCCCAAAGAGCACCACCATCTGGTGGGAGGGTGGAGGCACGGCTGAGACCACGCTCCTGCTGGGATTGGCCTGTGAACCTGTGCCACACGGAAGGCCCACACACAGGGACCAGAGCATGCCTGGGACTGCCAGGGTTCTCCCCCTCATTCTCCTGAGTGGACTGCTAGGGTTCTCCCCCTCATTCTCCTGAGTGGACTGCCAGGGTTCTCCCCCTCATTCTCCTGAGTGGACTGCCAGGGTCCTCCCCCTCGTTCTCCTGAGTGGACTGCCAGGGTCCTCCCCACCATTCTCCTGAGTGGGAGCACCAGTGACTCGCTCAGCAATTTTTCCCTGTTGAGGGACCCTCCACAAGTTTCTCCTCCTGGTTCTATGAGGATGAGGTTCTACATGGCCGAATGTATAAAAAGTAAGCTCAGTTACAGCTTCTTCTTCACAAAGGTGTGGAGAGCTGTGAGTGTTGGTAAACCACTCCATGTTATAGAAATGTAGGAGTGAGCACCACTGGCATCAGCTGACTGCTCCCTTAGATTGGTCTGGAGCATCATTTCTTTCCCTGGAATTTCATGAGCACAACTTCTGCTCCCTTAGATTGGTCTGGAGCATCATTTCTTTCCCTGGAATTTCATGAGCACAACTTTAGAATCTTACAGAGACAGCTGGCAAATTATCCTCAGAAAATCCCTTGATCTCCACCTTCATTCTGGCAAATATTCACTGCCCCACTACCGGCCTCACATAATGTGAGCTGCAGGTCCACATGGGTCAGAACACTTCCTCTTTCTCCTGACATCACCTCTGAAGGCGGCCTGGTAAGGCCAGAAGGGAGCCCCCAGCACATCCTACGGGAGAGGGAAGTAAGGTCTCAAGCCTAGATCTCGGCTCCTGCCTCACACCTTCAGCATTTAGCAGCTTACAGTCTCCCAGCAAATCAAGCCCAGACGGGCAGCTAGCAGCTGGCTCCAGCACGGAGGCTAGATCTTTTGCCAAAAACCAGCTAGTGGTTCTCCAAGACAGAATAGGCAGACAGAATCAGCTCTTCTTTTCATGAAAATCTGGTGCCTCTCAGTAGCCAGTAGGTCTTCCAATCTTTCCAGAAGGAAATGAATGAATGAAAATAGCCAAATGCGGAACTCAGTTTACATGTTCAGGGTACCACATGAGCTAACAATTCTTTTGGATGTAACTGACATTTCCGGAACGCTCTGAGTGTCAGACACCACACTTTACATACACTGTCCTAATTAGTCATCACTGGCGTGTGAGATCAGAACTGTGATTACTCCCACTTTACAGACAGGAAAACTCAAGGAACGTGGCCATGGCCACCCAGAGGGCAGACAGTGGCACTGCGGTTGGTGTAAGGCTGATGTGACCCACGGGGCAGCCCCGTACCAGCCTGCACTGATGGCCCATTCGCAGACATAGCCTACAGGACTCACATGGTGCTGGAAGCCAGGTTTGTGTCCTCATGCTTGATCTTCCCATCCAGTGCAATGCCTCTTCTCTCTCTGTTGTTCGCCAGCAGGGGCACCAGCACCAGCGTCTTGGTCAGAGTGCTGTTTGGCTGCACTTTTTCTCTTGAGGAAGAACCATAGAGAGTTGATGGCTGTCACGGCCACCATCCACACCTCAAGATCCTATCTGTCATGAGCATTTTCAGAGTCAAAGCCCCCTTACAAGGTAAAGGGAATCTCTGTGAATTCAAGGCCATCCTGGTCAACTTAGCAAGCTCCAGGATAGATAGAGACCCTGTCTCAAAAAAAAAAAAAAAAAAAAAAAGAAAGAAAAAGAAGAAGAAGAAGCCGGGCGGTGGTGACACACACCTTAGATCCCAGCACTCGGGAGGCAGAGACAGGCAGATTTCTGTGAGTTCTAGGCCAGTCTGGTCTACAGAGCGGGTTCCAGGACAGGCTCCAAAGCTACAGAGAAACCCTGTCTTGAAAAACCAACCAACCAAACAAACAAACAAACAAAAAAAGAAAAGAAAACGAAAACGAAAAAAAGCTCATACAGGACCACTGTAGCCAAAAACTGTCCATTAGAAGGACAGTCAGTGTGTGGCTAATGGTGGGCTTGTAATCCAGGCAGATCACTCTGCTTTCATTCAAAGAAGCACATCTCTTTCTTTACTGGGGCTTCTTCAGAGGCCTGTGGCTTTCCCTATGTCTGATAGATATAAGGAACCCTGTGCCAAGGGACAGTTCTGGGACGCAGTTGGGGACACAGCATTCCTGGGATCCCACAGTGGCCTCTGGGCTGCATTATTCATTCTACAGTACACATACTAGGCACCAGACCTGGGCTGAGGGCCAAAGGCAGGGTGTGGCCTGCAAATGTCGGCTGGAAGCATCAGGACCACTTCCTGAATGAGTTCCCAGACATCCCACGGGAAGGGTTCCCTGTTTGCTTCTCAAGAGGAGTCTAAAGCAGCTCTGGCTTCTTCTGTCTCTGGCGGGTGAGTACAGGAAGCCCTTTGCAATGTTTTGTTTGAGCTAGAGGTGGCCACAATCCTCTCACCTGGGTCATGGTGGACTCTCTCTCCAGCTTGAGAGTCACGAAGGGGCCCCGGGGGCTAGCATGATAGCCTTTACTGTAGTGGGATTTGCTGAAGGACTATGCCAGGGCCACAGCTGTGCCTAGGGCAATTAGGATCCCAGACTGCATTAGCAGCAGCATTTTTGAAGTCAGGTTTGAACTGGTTTGAGGAAGCCTGCCAACCAGAGTCCCAAGGGCTGGGTGTGTCTGGAAGAGTGGCTTGGGTGCTACAGTCTTCTGAATGGCTTCCAGGTTGAGACCAGTATGAGGGTTAGTCTTAACGGGATTTTCTTGAGAAGTGCCTAGGAGATTTGAAAAGCACAACTCTGGATGTGTCTGTGAGAACATTTCCAGAGAAGATTAACCCAGAGGGGAAGACTGCCCTGAACACAAATGCCACCATCTCATTGGCTGGAAGCCTGGCTGTAGTCAGAGAGAGAGAAAAGAGAGAACTAGTGCAGGCATGCTCCGTTCCTTCTCTGCCACGCCCACCTGCTGTGATAGACAGAAACTATGAATGGAAACAGGTATTCCCTCTCACAGTTTGTTTTCTCAGGTATTTGCCTCAACAATGAAAAAGCTAATGTGATCTGACCCCATTTCTAGACTCCTCTTGCCCTCAGGGAAATCTCAGAATGGTTTTCACTTCCCTGAGGATCATTTGGTCCAAAAAGCACACAAAGTTTTGAATGAGAAACAGGAAATGGGATATATATATCAGAAAAAAACTCTTATCAGAACAATGAGCCCCACAGTTGTGGAGTATCTGCCAAAAGGCAGCCAAGGTCAAGACTCCCCACTCCTTGAACCAAATGTGAACAGACCCAGCCTGGCATAAGGAAGTCAGCTATGAGGTGCTCTTTTCTTCCTTGTCTTTCTTTCTTTCTTCCTTCCTTCCTTCCTTCCTTCCTTTCTTTCTTTCTTTCTTTCTTTTTTTCTTTCTTTCCTCTCTTTCTTCCTTTTGACTTCATTTTATTATTATCTTATGTGTATGAGTGTTTTACTTGTATGTATGTCTGTGTGCTGCATTCGTGGTGCCCTCAGAGGCCAGAAGAGGGTATGATGGGATCTCCTGTTACTAGAGTTACAGACAGTTGTGAGTCACCATGTGGTTGCTGGGAATTGAACCCGAGTCCTCTGGAAGAGCAGTCAGTGCTCTTAACCACTGAGCCATCACTTCACCCCTGCTCTTCTCTTTCTTAACACTATATACTACACTTAAACGCAAGGCTGTCTTTGTTTTGATTAGTAGCTTACTGTGGGTCTAAATATATAATATGATGTTTTTCTTTAATATGATCTCAGGTTTTCTTTCCTTAGTACCCAACCCTCCCTTTCACTCCAACCTTTCCTGTCACCCTGGTAATGTTTTCTGTATAGAACATGCTAGTTAGACAAAGCAGAGAAGCATATCCAAGCCTCTCTACTCAGCCCGTGGATTAAGAACTTGACCTCAAAGCCAGGCAGTGTGCCTGTGCATGCACACGTGTGTGTGTGTGTGTGTGTGTGTGTGTGTGTGTGTGTGTGCGCGCGCACAGAGGCCATTGGTATCAGATTTCCTGGAGCTGAAGTTATAGGCATTTATGAGCCATATAACAAGGGTGCTGGGAACAAACTTAGGTCCTCTGTAAGAGCAGTATGTGTGCTTAACTACTGAGTTCTCTCCTCAATTCCTAAAATATCTTTATTAAACCCCAACTCTACTATATGTATACAGTACAGCCCTACCCTGGGCTGATAGCTCATTTAGTCATCTTCTGGGGGCAGAAAGAGCACCCCATTCCTATCAACACATTCCAAGGACAGACAGAGTCCGTGATGCTCCCACGGTGACATTTCTCCCTAGATATCTCCTCTTTGATCCCTTGTTCATGAAGCCTTATCTTGCAGCCTAAGAGATGGGCCCCAGAGGTGACTTGCTTTATAGCCCTTGATGTGAGAAAAGGGGAAGAAAGCAAAGGCCGGGGGCCTGGAGGGGCATTCTAGTTTCCTCTTGAGAAGAGGAAGTTGACAAAGTGGGCTGGCCGCCCAGGAAGTGGGAAGCCAACCGAGACTTACTGTGTCTCCTCTGCGGCCACAGGCTTGACGTAATAATCACTTGAGTAAAGAACCACATTGGCTACTTGTTCCACTGCAAAGGGAAGACAGGAGGGAGGTGAACAGGGCGGGCCCTCGCACCTTCTAGGAGACACTCGGGACCATCTGATCGAGTTCTGGCTTTCTCAGCCCCCAGCTTAAAGGCTGCAAATTTTCAAGGTCTGGTTTCAGGCCATTGCTGTACACCAGTGACTTGCTCTGAGTTAATTCCCACCAAAACACTAGGCTCTCAGATGCGGCTCCCAGGAGTCCCCCTTCTCCTGCAAGCCCATGATCTATACTGGGTGTCCTTATCCAAAGGCATGGTGTCTCCAGCATCCCAGAACTCACCATGTACTCGCCTACAAACCCAGGCCCTTCCATCATCCTCCATCATCATCCTCCATCTTACAGAAGGAGTACTGTCTTCCCAGTCCCTAAGCTTTCTGGAAACCTGCCTGAAGCAACACATGACCATCCACGGTATGATATGGTGGACAGAGAGGATGGCTCTGTAGCCTGACTACTTAGGCTCAAATCTCTGTGGGGGAAATTCTTTAGTTCCTCTAAACCTCAATTCCCCCACCAGGAAAACGAGGAGGATGATTTCGTAGTACAGATCTGAAAAATAAAAGAAATGCTGGCACTGGGGAGATGTCACTAAACCTAATATCTTGAGTTCAATTCCTGGAACCCATACAATGGAAGGAGAGAACTGACTCACACAGGCTGTCCTCTGATCTCCACACATATTCTGTGGCATATGCACACACACACACACACACACACACACACACACACACACACACACACACCATAAACACACAGACAAATAAATGTAAAATGTAGATGGGCTGGGGAGATGGCTTTGGGCCTTGAAAGCACAAAGACCTACACTAATTCTCAGGTAGACACATATCCCTGCACTTGGGAAGCAGACACAGGGGAAAAAATCCCTAGAGCAGAGCTTGCTGACCAGCTAGCCTAGCCTCCTTGGTGAGCTCCAGTCCAGTAAGAAATCTTGTCCCCAAAAAAGTGTATGTGTGGAGGAGTGATACCTGAGTAACCAGACTCGAGATTTTCTCTGGTCTCTACATGCATGTGTATGCATGCACACACATGATGGTACACACCGGTAAATCCTGGCACTCAGAAGACAGAGACAAGAGGGACTCAGCAAGCTTGAGGCTAGCCTAGTCCACCCAGCAAGAGAGACAAGAAAGGCCCTGCCTCAGAAAACAACACAATAACAATGGAGCTGAGACTGGTGGCTGATGCCCACAAGACTCGGAAGGGCAAGGCAGAGGATCAGGAGTTCAGGGACAGCCTCAGCTGCAACCTGAGCATCCGAGACCCCGTTGCAGCAAGAAAAACAAAATCAGGCTGGAGAGACGGCTCAGTGGTTAAGAGCATTGGCTGCTCTTCCAGAGGTCCTGAGGTCAGTTCCCAGTAACCACATTGTGGCTCACAACCATCTGTTATGGGATCTGATTCCCTCTCTGGTGTGCATGAAGACAGGTCACTCATATACATAAAATAAATAAATATTTTAAAAATCAATTAAAAACATTGTTGTTGTTTTGGTTTTTCAAGACAGGGTTTCTCTGTAGTAGCTCTGGCTGTCCTGGAACTCACTCTGAAGACCAGGCTGGCCTTGAACTCCTGAGTGCTGGGATTAAAGGCGTGTACCATCACCACGCTGCTGAAAGAAACAATTTAAGGCACCCATCATGTGCCCAACTTATAGAAAGCTGTTAACATTTTGCTTCAGAAAATTCAACAGCTTCTTTTAAGGTCATTAGTTTTGCTATTAGTATTCAATAAATCTTGAGAGCTATTTTTATTTTAAACAGGTTTTACTGTGTACCGAAGGCAAGCCTAAAGCTCACAATACGGCCTCAGGCTCCCAAGTGTAAGGCTTGGCTGAGAAATAATTTTAAATACTTTTAAATACAAGTATTTGATGATACTTTATCAATTTTGCTGCTGTTTCTGAAAGTTTGCTTCTGCTCTTTCAAAATTGAAATTATAACCCCAAGGTGACATTATTTCTTAAATTTGCATAATTGAAGAGAGCCATGGACATGTCAAGGCACTTGTCTGGGGGTCAGAGGACAACTTGTGGGAGAGTCAGTTCTCTCCTTCCACCATGTGGGTTCCAGAGATCAAACTCACATCACCAGGCTGGGAAACGAGCACTTTTACCAGCTCATCTCACTAGCCCAAGGAGGCATTCATTATTATTAAGAGGAGGACTCTTTGGGGAAGTGATGTGGTCATGGGAATGGACACACTCATGAACAGGATAGATGGTCTTATAAAGGCGGTTCCAGGAACTTGCTGGAATATGAGGGCCTCATCACACCAATCTACCAGCATCTTGACCTTGAACTCCCTAGCCTCCAGAACTGCCAGAAGTAACTATTTGTTGTTAGCTGAATACAGTGGCACACACCTGCAGGTACACAAATACCAGCACGAGGGAGGCAGGGGCAGGAGGATCACGAGTTTGAGGACCACATCTCAGTGTGTGTGAGAGCCACCTAATTTATGGTATTTTTGCTACAGCAGCCTGAATGGACAGATAGACTCTACCACATAGACCAAGGTATGACACTACATACAATATGCTGAATAACTCAGTCCTGCAGAGAACTACACCGACATAAAACAAGGCTAAATTAATATTCATATTAGCAATAAGAAAAAATATAGAATCTCTAATATGCACGCATGCAATCTGAACTTCATCTTTGATGGACATACAGGGAAAGAAGAACATGTTAGCCCACTATCTGTTGCTATAGCTGAATACCATAGACAAGACTACTTATAAAGAATGGAGGTTTAATTAGCCCCTGGCTCTGGAACCTGGGACTCCCAAGTGGTGCTGGCATCTGATAAGGGCCTTCCTGTTTGATCATAATAGCAGGGGACCTCAAATGGTGGGGGCAGGGCAGGTGTGCTAATTTAAGCCTCTTTACTTCTTACAAAGCCACTAATGTCATTACAGGTCCTTCCTCATAACCTCATTTGACCCTAGCTACTTCCCAAAGTCTTACCTGCAAATATCATTAACGTATGAATGTGAAGATCAAGTTCCAAACACATAAGCTTTCAGTGGACACATTCAAACCACAGCAGATAACTGGACTGTACAGCCACCCATTGTAGACAAACCCTATTACGTGCGTGTGTGTGTGTGTGTGCGTGTGTGTGTGTGTGTGTGTGTGTGTGTGTGTGCACTGAAGATTACACATACTGAAGGACCTTGCCTATACCCAGCAAGCATGCTACAAACTGAACCATATCACTAGCTTTTTTAAAAGTGGGATTTCACATAGTGTAGACTGGCCTCTACATGCAGCTGTGGCTGGCCTTGAACTCCTGATCCTCTTGCTAGCTGAGCCCAGATACAATGTCTATTTTAACATTGAAATGCCCATATCCTTTGTCCTGGGTAACCTGGGATGGCTAATTACTCTGACTGTAAATCTACCTTCTCGTGGCCATCAAATATTTTAGTTGGAAGTTGAAGTCTGAATTTACTCTCCCAGGTCAATCCATTGTGTTTTGTTTTGTTTTGTTTTGTTTTGTTTTTTTGGTTTTTCAAGACAGGGTTTCTCTGTGTAGCTTTGCGCCTTTCCTGGAACTCACTCTGTAGCCCAGGTTGGCCTTGAACTCACAGAGATCCGCCTGCCTCTGCCTCCCGAGTGCTGGGATTAAAGGCATGCACCACCACCGCCCGGCTCCATTGTGGTTTTTGTTTGTTTGTTTTGCCCACAAAGACCTACATACATATTTTGTTGTTGATCTATACTTTTAATGTTTTGAGACAAAATATAGGTATGTCACCCAGACTGGTCTCAAACTCATAATCCTCCTGCCTAAGTCTCCTGAGTGCTGGGATGACAGGTATATGCCACGATACTCTAAGACCTGCACTTGGATGGGCTTTGAGCTGAGGAAATAATATATAGGAGCAGTAAGTGTGTTGGGGGGGGGCACTCCACTGTAGTACACAACAGGGTTGATCCTCACTAGATGGTCATTCAAGGTGAGACATCTCACTTCACTATTCATGAAGCACTCCTATGTGGGAGGTCTACTTAGTGTCTATAGGCTTGGGAAGATGGACGAGGAGCCACTACTGTGGGTACCAACTGGGATTCAAGGGTGGCATACCAGGAGCCCACAGATTAAGCCCCATGTTTTCAAACCTAATTTCGTACTCAATACACTTGCTGTATTTATCAATAAAAACTATCACTTGCCCAAAAAGGGAAGTGGGGCTAGAGAAATTGCTCAGTGGTTAAGAGCACTGGCTGCTCTTCCACAGAGTATCCAGGTTCAAGTCCCAAAACCCACAGAGCAGCTAACAACCACCCGTTCCAGGGGATTTGATGCCCTCTCTGGCCTCAACAGGTATTGCATGCACACGGTACAGACACACACAGGCAAAACACCCATACACATAAAATAAATAATTAAACAAACAAATAAAAAAAAGAGAAGCTTTTCCCTGGACTTCCCAAGTGAGACCTGGCTTAGAGGGGTGTCTCTGGATGGCATGATCATGGGAAGATGGGAAGGGCATCTGTAGGAGACAAAGCACCAAGATAAAAGGCAACCTAAGAGACCATGATGGTGAATACAATGACTTGTTTTGAGGTAAGGGCTCAACATAGACATATCTGGGTATGTCACCCAGGCTGGCTTCAATATAGACATATAACCAAGGACAACTTGAACTTCTGATCTTCCTGTCTCTACCTCCCAAGTGCTGAAATTTTAGGCATGCACCACCTGTGGTGCTGGGATTGAACCTAGGGTTGCCTGCATGCTCTACCAACTGAGATATATCCACAGCCTGAATGCGATGACTTTTAAGGTCCTTCCCTCTTTAAGGCCCTATGGTCAATGGTAACAGCAACCACAGGTGAGGTGGAGGCTTATCAGATCAGAGTGGCCCCTAGGAAACACCATGAGGTTGAGTTCTAGAAGGTCCTACCTAATACTTTAATCTTCTTCACAGTCTTCTCTGTGTTATTGGTCACTGTCACAGTCACAGGGATGGGTTCCCCATGGAAATATATCTGAAAAGTGAGAGAGACATCAGAAGAGAAGAATGGAGTGCAGTGGGGTAGAATCTTTGATCTGAGGACTCTCTAGACCAAGATTTTCTTAATCTCTTTCCAATAAATAAGGCTGAACACCCCCAGTATTACAGAAACTAAAATGATAGCGATATTTCTTCTAGAGAAGGGTATGGACATGTTCAGCCGCATCTGCAGAAGGCCAAGGGGGTTGAGGGGTGTGATGGTTAGCTTTAATTGTCAACTTGACACAACCTAGCATTACCTGGGAAGAGTCTTGATGCAGAATTGTCTACATCGGGTTGGTCTGTGGGCGTGTCTGTGGGGAGCTATCTTCACTGTTAATGTGGGCAGAGCCAGCCCCACTGTGGGCAGCACCATTCTCTAGGCAGGGGGTCCTGAACTGTATTAAGAGTGGAGGAATCAAGGTGAATGTAAGCAAGCCAGTGAGCATGCATGCATTCATTTTTCTCTGTTCCTGACTGTGGATGTGAAGTTCCTGCCCTGACTTCGTTGTTTGGAGATGGCATGTGTGAAATGAAAACAAGGCACTAGGAAAGCTGGCTGATGGAGCTTTACCTAGAACACCCTGTGCTGTCCAGCCCCGGGTGGGCTCACCCACACATGTATACACACTACATGAGGCTCTGGCTAACCTGTGTATCACTGACTCTGGACCACAAGAGCCTTAGCCAGCGGCTCTTCACCTTCTACTACCATGACTCTCCTCATTGATGACATCATTCTCGACATGGCTGCCCTGTGAGTTTTCTATGAAATCTGAATTTTCCAAGGAAGTGAGCAAATTGAAGTCGTACAGTGAGCAATGCTGCTTTAGGGACGGGGTGGAAAACGGCCAAGGTGGATGGGAGAGGATGTCTGCTTCTTATCTCCACAGCCAGCCCCCAGTCTATTGGGATAGCCAACAAGTGCAATGGTAAGCCATGGTGGCTCATGGTGACCAGCTCCAAATCAATGGAAATAAGCTGGCAATTTGCAAACATCTATGATTCCACCACGGCAGGAACAAGGTGACTTGTGATGCGTCCACACAGTGAGGGGGCTGTGGTCTGTACCCCCGGCCTGAATCCCCACGGGGATGTGGATTACCTCTTTGCTTAGGGAAACTGAGAGATGCAGGGGCTTGTCAGACATGAAGAACTGCCAGGCTGCCTCAGCACAGGGTTGGGGACCCATCTCAGGAGGGGCATGCTGCACTTTCCGGATCAGTAACCGCACAGAGCTCCTGAGGAGAAAAGGTCCAGGGGTCCTGGTTGGTACCCCAACCCCACCCATCCCCCATGCTTCAAAGTGGCCTCCCAGGGCCCTCTTCCATGATCCCAAGAGCTGAATGCTGAACCAGCAATGCCCTCAAGGATCCCTTTCAGCCTGCCAGACTCAGCTTAGCCTTCTCTCAGGAGAGCCTGTATCAATGGTTTCAGATGACTTATGTGACAGGCTTTAGAGCGCCATGTAACTGTGACACATTGTCACTATCACAAGCATCAAAATCACAGAATTTGGGAGTAGAGTGCTTGCCTAGCATGTACAATATGATGGGTCAGATCCACAGCAAAACACACAGCACTGTGAGATATGGGTGCTGAGTGTGAGGAGAATATTGGAAGAGATGGGCTAGGTGGAGACTTAGGAGTGAAAGTGAGTTATCAAATAAAAAGGAGACATAAAGTTGGAGGGAGGGCTGGGAGTATACGGGAGTAGAGGGGAGAAAAGGAAGTGGAGGTGTGTATCATCATATTTTACTTCATATATGCATGAAATCCTCAAAAAATTTTTAAAAAGAAAATCGAGCACCTGGTTGGTAGGAGGACTGTTTATTGGTGACAGAGATTCTGTTTGGAATGATACAAAAGCTTTGATCTGATGATGGCAAAACGTGAACATACTTGGTGTAACAGAGTTATACATTTAAAGTGGTTAGAATCAAAAACTTCATAGTGTGTGTAGATTAACGTAAGTTTAAAAAATGTTCTAAGAGCCAGGTGGTGGTGGCTCACTCCTTTAATCTCAGCACTTGGGAGGCAGAGCCAGGAGGATCTCTGTGAGTTCAAGGCCAGCCTGGTCCATAGAGAGAGATTCAGGATAGGCACCAACACTACACTGAGAAACCCTGTCTTGAAAAAAAAAAAAAAAGTTCCAAGAAAGAAAAAATAGACATTGGTATCTTAAGCCTGGCATTCCAGTGCTTGGGAAACTGAGGCAGAAAGACCAGCCTCATGAGCTCCAGGCCAGTCTTGGCTACAGTATGATACCATTTGAAAAGAAAAGAAAAACTAAAAAGAGAAATAAATAAATTAAAAGAAAGAAAATGAAAGAAATGACCTGGAAGGTTTTGGGGCCCATGGGTCCCTGAGGTTGCCAAGTTCACTGTCATTCTCTTTTATTGCCCCCACCCCATATTATTAGTTATTGCCCCCAACCCACTTACAAATGGATGATGGTTCAGTTTTTATCTGCCCTGATCAGGGAGGCTCCATGAAGCTAGCCACAGGAAACCTGTGGGGAGAGTTCTGCCACACCAGGATAAGGTGGGGCTGTTTCTTGTCCCTACCTCTCTACCACCCAGACCCTCCCCAGTCCCACAAGAGGACTCTTACTTCTTGGGGATCTTGTCCTCTTCACCATCTGTGCTGTCTGTGGCAAATGCTTTGACCTCAAAATCAACCCCACAGCTCTGTTGGAGACAAGTGTCAGGGCAGTGGTTAGCACCTCCCTTCCCAGGAGCTAGGACAGAAGGTCACACATGCAGGCAGACCTATGACCCTAGCTTTTCGTCTTAGCTGGGTCTTTCTTGGGGTTGTTCCATGAGACTAGTGGAGAAGTGTACTGGGAATCCAACACTGACATCAGCATGATGAGTGTCCTAGTTAGGGTTACTATTGCTGCAATGAAACACCATGACCAAAAGCCAGTATGGGAGGAAAGGGTTTACTTGGCTTATGCTTCCACATTACTGTTCATCACTGAAGCAAGTCAGGACAGGAACTCAAACGGGGCAGGAACCTGGAGGCAGGAGCTGATGCAGAGGCCATGGAGAGGTGCTGCTTACTGGCTTGCTCCTCATGCCTTGCTCAGCCTGCTTTCTTATAGAATCAAGGACCATCAGCCCAGGGATGGCAACCATCCACAATGTGCTAAGCTCTCCCCTATCAGTCACTAATTAAGAAAACACTCTACAAGTTTGCCAATAGCCTGGTCTTATGGAGGCATTTTCTTAACCGAGGCTCCCTCCTCTCAGATGACTCTAGCCTGTGTTAGGTTGACATAAAATTGTTCAGCACAGGGAGTAAGTAGGGGGCTGAGAGTCCTACAGAAGGACAGCTGTCAACATGCCTCCTGAGATGTGCTTCTCAAGTCATGGTATGTCCATGCCTCCCTCTACTTTGTTCACAAATATACAACCTGACCCTGCAAAAACTTCTGACGAATGCTGCACACAGCAGTGGGGACAGACACAGATGTTCTTGGGGCTGGGAGCAGTATCCATGAATGTCCTGCAGTGTTGCAAACATTCTGACCTCAGTGGCTCCTGCAAAGCCAACTCTGGCCAGACAGCAATGGCTTACAATGGTTGATTTTTTTTCCCCCTTCAAAATGAGATAAAATGGTAAGATCACCTAATTTTCAAAATGAAAGAGAACTTTTAAAGCCTGCGTGGATGGAGTAAATGCCATATGCCTGTGATCTCCAGTTCCCTGTGTAGGCCCAGTACATCCTGGTCTCTGCCTAGAGAGAAAATCAGAGACAGCAAGGATGTCTCTTGTGTCTCAATGCTACAGGTGACTGCTGTGGGATGATCCTTCTGTACACTGTGAATATGTATTGCTCTCATTGGTTGATAACAAAGCTGTTTTGGCCTATGGCAAGGCAGGATAAGGTGAGGTGGAACAAGCAAACTGAGGACTCAGAGGAAGAGGGGTGGAGCTTCTAATCTCTTGTTCACAAGAACGTTCATGGTTAATAATTGCTGGAGATGGGTGGTAGGGTCATGGAGAGTCTTTAAGCTGGGCCTTTTATCTTTGCATATAGTTGAAATTTTCCATGGTAAAAAGCTACTTTAAAGGTCTGCTGAAAACCTGGCGTGGTGGCTCAAGACCATCATCCCAGCACTTGGAAGGGCGGCAGCAGGAAGATCAGGAGTCCAAGGTCAGTCTCAGTTACATGAGACCCTGCCTCAAAAACAAACCATCAAAAGCCTATTGAAGGAGGAGGGGCCTGTGGCATTTCTCCTTTAACTCACCTTCCCTACATCTTGTGGTGCTGGCTGCAACATCACCGAACAGGGTAGGTAGTCAGGAAACTGGAAAGACAAATACAAAACCATTTCATTCAGAGGGGCTATTCAACATGCAGTATAAAACCATCATGCAAGATGGCACAAAAAGACAGAATTCTCCCATTCTCCTAACACCCAGGACACTGATTTAGTTCCAAAAATCTCCAGCATGCATAGAAACACACAAATGAAGTTGTACACAGGGCACATGTTCACTGGGACCAAATGTGTCTCATTATCTAGTTCGCTAACCTCACTAGCCCTTATCCTACTCAGAAATCTTTCTAACCATTTTTACACACCATGAATTACAATTTCTCTCCACAGTGCTTAGAGCTTCCACAATGCACACTTCATGTATCCATTCATCTTTGTTGGACACTTACATGGTATTTAATTTTTTTGCCATTATAAAAAATACCACAAGCAGTGCGGTAATCTTAGCACTCAGGAGGCAGAGGCAGGTGGATCTCTGTGAGTTTGAGGCCAACCTGGCCTACAGAGTGAGTTCCAGGACAGCCAGAGCTGTTTACACAGAGAAACCCTGTCTTGAAAAACCAAAACAAACAACAAGCAAAATAAAACAATGCCACAATAAATAGATATCTTCAAACCCTTTAGTCCAGCATTAGCCAATTAATGCTGTGTTACATTGCCAGAAAGGAACCAGATTCAGACTAGAATCATAGTTTATTGTTCGGGGTGAGGGAGACACAAGGTCTTTCTCTATTTAGTCTATGCTGGCCTTGAACTTTCAATCCTTCTGCCTCTGCTTCCATATTGCTGAGATTCCAGTTGTATGCCATTATTCATGGCTGAAAAACCACATTTTCAAAAGATTTATTACTTTCTAAATGTTATGTGTATGAGTGTTTTGCCTGCATGTATATATGTGTGCTGCATGTGTGACTGATGCTCATGGAGCCCTAAAGAGGGTGATGAAACCTCTGAAACTGGAGTTATAGGTAAGTGTAAGCTGCCATTCAGATGCTGAACACTGACCCCTGGTCCTCTGCAAGAGCAGCTAACCACTGAGCCATCTCTCCAGCCTTTGGCTGTTGCTTGTTGGGTTTTTTGTTTGTTTTTCTGTACAGGGGACCAAATTCAAAAACCAAATTAGTGCATGCTACACAAGTGATCCAGCACCTCAAGATCTCACCTCATCACGAGCCAGGCATGCTGGCTCATGCACTTGGGAGATAGAGGCAAGAGGATCTGAGTTTGAGGGCAGCCTGGTCTACACAGTGAGCTCCAGGACAGCCTGGAGAACCTGTCTCAAAAAAAAAAAAAAATCCCATTTCTAAAGATTTTTTAAGATTTTTTTTTTGTATTCTTTGGGATGAGAGTTGAGACAGGATTTCTCTGTGTTCCCTGGCTATCTTATGTAGAACTCACTGTGTAGACCAAACTGGCCTCAAACTCAGCAATCCGCCAGCCTCTACCTCCCAAGGGCTGATATTAAAGATATATGCCACTACATCTGGCCTAATTTTTTTGTGTTTTTGAGACAGAGTCTCTCTGTGTAGCTCAGGTTGACCTGGAACCCATTATGTAGACCAGGCTGGCCTTGAACTTACAGAGATCCTCCTGCCTCTGCCTCCTGAGTACTGGGATTAAAGGCCTATACCAACATACCTGGTCTCTAACGGTTTTTGATATGCATTGACATGTCACCAAAAAAAGTTATGTCACTTCAGGCTCTCAGCACAGGGGCATAGGAGCACCCAGGACTAAAGAATTTTTTTTTTTCTATTTTCAAGACAGGGTTTCTCTGCATAGTCCTGGCGGTCCTGGAACATGCTCTGTAGACTAGGCTGACCTTAAATTCAGAGATCCACCTGTCTCCTCTTCCTGAATGCTGGGATTAAAGGTGTGAACCACCACGCATGGCTAAATAATCTTTTTAAAAAGAATTTATATTAATAATTGTGGTAACATAGGATATCATAAAATTTTTATCATTTTAGCTCATTTCAATGTGTGTTTCATTGTGATTAAACCTGTTCACACTGCTCCACAACAGTCACCACCATTTGTCTCCAGAGCCTTTTCCATCGACCCAAAGAGAAGCTCTATCCATGGAGCCTGGAATCCCTGTCCTCCCCACACGCCAGTAGACTTGGTCTCCTACTTTCTGTCTAAATTAGTGGACTATTGCCATCGCATCAAGGAAGTGGGACTGTATGACCCTGTTTTTCCTTTTGTGCCTGGCTTCTCTTAGGTGGCATCATGTTTTGGGGGTCCATCCATGTTCTGACTTGGGCAGCTTCATGACCTTTTAAGGCTGAACCACAGCACTTATGTGGAGGAGCAGCATACGTCAGTAAGGTAGTAACCATGCAAATAGAAAGGGCCACAGTCGCTTCCCCATCCCCGGCTCTTGCCCAGGACTTGGGCTTCACTGGGTGATACATGGGCCTCAGGAGAGGTGAGGGGACAGACCAAGGCCCTGACTCAATTCCCAGCACCATGTGGGGAAGCAGGGTGGGGGCAAAAGGGTAAAGAAAGATACTTTCTCTACCAAGACCTCCTGTCCATAGGGGACTCTTGCTGTTTAGAACTCCCTGGGGCCAACTGGGGGTCATGGCTACCAGATTCTTTTTATAGCTGAATGAGAGAAGACAGAACACATACTCATCTAATTAGGCAGTCAGATGAAGGAAAATATCCAAAGGGCAGGTTGAAATGGTGCCTTCAGAGGCAGGGAGGCTATTTTCAAAGACTTAAAAACAGACCATCACAGACCATGCAATCTAGAATTTCTTTCAAGGGTGCAATTTACAGGCCCGCATATGTGAAATCCTCCCTCTGCCCCCTTCTCTTTGCCCCGTTCCCACTGTAAGGTACTGTGGGTGAAGGAGGCAAGCCAGGGGAGCAGCAGGGAAAAGAGAGCTCACCGTGAGCAGAAATGGGTACGTGTTGTCTCCCAGTTTCTTGAGCAGGCTCTCCTGGAGTTGGGTAGGGGCACTCACGGCCCCAACGGGAGGGTATACCTGGACCCGAGAAAAGTACAGGTCCCTGCGGAAGGTCAGGCCAATCACATCAATGTCCTCTTGGCCATAGCGGAAGGCGCAAGTCAGAGTGACATACACTGGGAAGAAGATGCACACAGGTGAGACCTGGTCCATTGCGCAGGCCCGTCTACCCAGCCACTTCCACTGGGCTGAGCCAGCAACAGAGTGACCACACTGTCTGCCCCGGTTCCAGGCTTTGCTGCCTGGTAGGAATGGGGGCCGAGAGCTGCAATACTCTGCAGCTGGCTGACACATTTTGAGAGAATCAGCACGTTCCTAGGGTTAGAGTTCGTTATCCTAAACGGGACTGTCACAGGATTGAGAGGCATCTCCCTGGCAACCACATTATTTTTGCTAGGATGGTAGAAATCTGTCGACAGGGCTGGCAAGATGGCTAATTGAGTAAAGGTGTCTGCTGCCAAGCCTGACAACCGAAGTCAATCTCCAGGACCCACATGGCGGCAGGAGGGAACCGACTCTCCACAAGTTGTCCTCTGACCTCCACAGCTGTGCCTTAGTGTTTCTGCATCTATCACATACATACGTACATACACACACTACATAAGTAACAATGTAATAAATGTTTAAAAATATGCAGACAGACAACATGTGCAGTCCACCCATCCTCCTGTGTCCTCTCTCCCACCCTCCCTCCGCCTGGTCCACCAGCTTGGGGACCTGGAGTTGGACGTCTGAAATGATGCTAATGTGCTTGCTTGGGTTAGAGAGGGCAGGACGTCTAGAGAGACAGACAGAGAAACAGTGCTAGAAACAAAAACGATGCGTGCCTGAGCCATGTGGAGGCCTAGGGAACAGCTAAAGGCCTGGGCCAGGCAGGCAGACAAAATCAAACCGGAAAAGTTTGAGTTATAGTCTTTGTACATTGCTCAGAAGCATATTAAGCATTCTCTAAATCACCACTTCCCAAAATTCTCTCTGATTAAAGACAGCCTGTGCCCAGTGTATGAAAGTTTTTTGAAGACAGGAAGTGCATAGTTCTTCATCGCAAGGCTTGTCAAAGTGGTGCCTCAAGTCCTCTAGTTTTGCCTGAGAATCTCCTCTGTGTCAGTTCGGAGGCCAGCTGTCTCTCAGCCACCGACTCAGACGGACCACTAGGCACTCATGCATCCTTCCCTTGAGGTGAGTGCTTGAGAAAGGTGCCCACAGCAGGCCTGGGTTTCTGCTTGCACCCACCAGGCTGTGGTTGCCCCTGATAACTGAATCCCTGTGTGGTAAAGGGCAGGGGCTGACTGGGTTCAAACCAGAGAGCCGCAGAGCACCCAGGAAGGTGAGGCAACAGAGAACAATTTCCGGCCATTCCTGCCTTGCTCCCTCTCACTCCCCACACTGTTGCCAGCCCACACCTGACATATTCTAGCGGGTACATCCAAGGTTTAGAACAATGCCTTGTGGTTGCCAGTAGCAACCACTCCAAAGGCATATTTAGAATGGAACTGAGTCAGCGACATTATCATAAGCACAGCTCGAGTCTGTTCTAACTCAGCGTTTGCAACTGTCATTAGCAACAAAAGCCACACACATCACAACTGCCAGAGACCCAAGGGCACCGTGATACTGTGGCACAGAACTCTGCAAGGACGCAGAAAATAAACTCTGGGTTTTATTCCCTTGCCTCAATACGCATGGTTTCCCACATGAAAGCCTACTATCCACAGAGATAACCTTCACTGCCAGAAGGACGGGCAGTGAGGAGGAGCCAGGGGTTCAGCTCACCTTTCTTCCCCTTCACAAGCTCGGGATCCACCAATACAACACCATCTAAACCAAAAGAGAGAAAACCCAGAGAGTGAGATCAAGAAAACCAGACATCTGACTTTAAAGCTATATACAATATGGCGTCTTCTGTTTTTACTTTGGAGGTAGGCGGTTGAGACTGGATCTAGACTAGCCTTGGATTTGCTATGTACGAAGCTAAGGATGACCATAAACAAGTAATCCTCCTGCCTCCAGGCCTGATTCACCAAACCAGCTTGCTTTTTATTGTTTTTAAGAATAGTAGTTTTGTTATTAGGGGTTGGAGAGACGGTTCAGCAGTTATGAGCACTTGCCGCTCTTGCACAGGACCTGGGTTTGGTCCCCAGCACCCATATGGCAACACAGAACTGTCTGGAACCCCAGTTTCAGAGAGGCCAATGCCTCTTCTGCCCTCCAAGGGCTCCTGCATGCATATAGTGCACATACATGCAGGCAGGCCCATACACTTGCACATACAAGAATAAGAATAGTAATTTTTAAAATGTGGCTCTGGGGATCAAACTCAGATTGTGAATCTTGGCAGCAAGAATCCTTACCCACTGGGGGAGTGTTTATTTTCAGTGCTTAAAACTGCCAAGTTCCTCCATACTTCTTTCAAATGTTTGATAGATAGTAAATGCTTATCAAGCCAGAGGAAGTTGCAGAGCCAGTACAGAGGGCTCCAGTGTCCTCTGTCCCGTTGCCTCCTGAGCTTACAGCTTACAAACAGTGTTAAGTGGGGCATGGACAAGCACACCATGGCTGTGCACAGGTCTGTGCTACTTTATCACGGGTGACCCATGTCACAAGCACCACAGTTGACATTTAGAACTGTCCTTTGGGCTCCCTCATGCCACCCATCCCCGCTCCCACCATCCTCAGCCCCTGGCAAGCACTGTCTGTAGAATTCTGTCATCTTGAGAATGGTACGTAAGTGGAACCCTGAAGTCCACGCCCCTTTGAGATTGCTCTTGTTACCCAGCATAATGCCTTAGAGATCTCGAAGTTGTTGCAGGTATCAATAGGTCACATTTCTTACATCCATCTTCCTTCCTTCCTTCCTTCCTTCCTTCCTTCCTTCCTTCCTTCCTTTTTTTTTTTTTTTTGAGAAAGTGTCTCTCCTATACAGCCCAGCCGACCTCAGATTCTCAATCCTCCTACCTCAGTTTCCCAAGTGCTGGGAAACCGTGTACAACATAACAACTAGCTGCTTGTTCTTTTTTTTATGATTGAATAGTAGTCCATGGTATGGATATACCACAGTGTGTTTAGCCTTATTCATCTACTGAAGAGAGATTTTCATTCCTTTCGGTTTGGAGCTTCTGTGAACAACTATGTCCAGCCAGGTTTTGTATGCATGGTTTCCCTTCTCAACAAATACCCAGGAGTGCCACTGTTGGGTCCTATGGTAAGTGTACATTCCGTTCCTAAAGAAGCTGCCAGGCTGCCTTCCTAGTGGCTGGAGCACTGCACTCCCAGCAGCAGTGCACAGGGCCAGTTCCTTGGCATCCTCATGACTGGCACTGCCACTGCCTGTTCTTGGCCATCTTTCTTTCTTTTTGAAAAATTTGAAAATCTTTCAATTTGAAAAATTGAAGTATATTAATGTTGTGTCAGGAAAACCACATATAGGAACAGTTTTGTTTTTTTTTTTAACAGAGAGTTGGATTCCTAGGTGTTTCCTAGAGTCTAGGTGGCTCTGGAGACATTAAAAATGGCCGGTCCAGCCACATATTCCCCCAGAAACACATGTAGAAGCTATTGGCGGTGGTTTTTGGCTACTTCCTCCCTTAGGCCCAGTGCATTTAAATTTAGGATTAGGACAATCCCTGTTGTCTCTGGCTTCTCCGACCCATTTACTTCAGGCATCTTCTCTTGCTCAAAGCCTCCTTCGAGTCTTTTTGTGTCTCCTTTGCATCAGTTTGAGGGTACAGTCTATCACGATGGGGAAAATATGGAGGCAGGAGCTTGGGGCAGCTGGCCACATTGCATGCCCAGCCAGGAAGCAGAGAGATGAATGTTTTCTTGTAGTACTAAAGATTGAGCCCAGGGCCTTGCACTAGGCAAGTGCTGAGCTACAAACCAGACCTTTATTTTTTTTTTTTTTAAATTTGAGGGTCCAGCAAGATGGCTTAGTGGGTAAAGGTGCTTGCTGCACAATCCTGGCAACCTGAGTTCAATCCGTGGAACCACACACAGGTGCAAGAGAATTGACTATACCACATTGTCCTTTGACCTCCACACACATGCCCTCCCCCCAAATAAATAAATAACTGTAAAAATAAACTGTTTCTGGTCAACCAGTAGCCACTTGATGTCATTTTCATTTGTATCTCTTTGGTTAGATTATTTGTGAGACTGATTTTTTTAAATATTTGTTTTAAATATATATATGTGTGTGTGTGTGTATATATATATATATATATATATATATATAGAGAGAGAGAGAGAGAGAGAGAGAGAGAGAGAGAGAGAGAGGGGTGTTTGCCTATAGGTATGTATGTATGCATTTATGTATGTCATCTACATGTATTGTGCACAGAGGCAAGAAGGGGGCATCACATGTTCTGGAGATGGAGTTACACATGGTTGTGAGCTGCCGTGTGGGTGCTGGGAACTGAATTTAGGACCTCTGCAAGAGCAGCCAATGCTCTTAACATCTGAGGCATCTTTCCAACCTGAGATCCATCTTTTTGTTTGTTTGTGTTTTTCAGACAAGGTCTTTCTATGTAGCCCTGGCTGTCCAGAAACTCATCATGTAGACCAGGCTGGCTTTGACTTCATAGAGATCCACCTGCCTCTACCTCCCAAATGCTGAGATTAAAGGCATGTGCCACTGTGCTGCTGCATCACCATGCCTGGCTGGAAATCCTTTTTTTTTTTTTTTTTTAATGAAAAACTAGTCATTGTCTGATGACTAACGAAAAACTAGCATTAAATTTTCCTTCAAATTCAACTTACCTACAGGCTCTACTTGGCTGACGTGGTCAACATAGTCTCTCTTTCCCAGGTAAATAGTCACCTGTAGGAAGAACAAAGGCATTCACTTAAATGCCAACAACCCCAAGCTTTCCAGTAGTGTTCTTCTCTTCCTCTTATTGAGTGCTGAGCATCGAACCAAGGGCCACACACATGCAAGACAAGCCCTCTACCCTGGAGCCTCAGCCCTTTCCATTAGTCTTCAAAGCAGGAGTCACTTGGCTCCACAGCTGCTCTGTGACTTCCTTCTCTCCCGGCTGTGGGCAAAGATGGTTCATTTCAAGTACAGGGTACTTTCTTCCAGCCCTATATAAGCTCCCAGGAATTCCTTCCATGCACATGGATGGCGGGAATCCTTTCCACTCTGTTCTGTCCTTCCCATCAAGCTCAGGTCCGTATAAACGACCCATACATTCGTGGAAGGTTATGCCTATGGACACGGTCAGCTTTCTATTTCTAGCTGTGCGCTGAAAGGCCTTGTCTTCTTGTTCAGAGACTTTCTGGACTAGCCAGAGAAGTAGGAATTCCAGAGGAGCCTGAAATCCCATTGGGTGAGCTCTGCACAGGTAACCGGTAACCACTCGCTCAGGAAGGAGGTGGTGGAGCTGAGTTGGTGGGGACACCATCCCTGCTCTTGGTAACCAGTCTCCTCACCTATTATTCTGTGAAGCTGCTTCCCTGCTGCTCACTGCTCTACCAAAGGACCACAAAGTCCTTGAGGTGAGAATCTAGAACAGTGGTTCTCAACCTTCCTAATGCTATGACCCTTTAAAAGAGTTTCTCATGTTGTGGTGACCCCCAACCATAAAATTATTTTCGTTGCTACTTCATAACTGTAATTATGCTACTGTTATTAATTGTAATGCAAATATGTTTTCCAATGGTCTTAGGTGACCCCTGTGAAAGAGTTGTTAAACTCTGCACAAAGGGGTCGCAACCCACAGGTTGAGAACTGATGATCTAGAGTGTTTTATGCCCCTTTCAGCCTTCTCAGTATTTATTACAGCCTATGACTGTACATAGAGGGATTCAATCAGTGCTTGCTAAGTACACCAATGAGCAAAACTCCGTGCCCTGGCTAGCCCTCTGTTTCTCTAGGCCTCTGAAGTACACATTTTTTATTTCTGCAAACAATCCAAATGATTTTTGACATTAAATTATATCTTATACTCAAATCCTCTACAATGTATCATTTGTCCCCAGGGTGGGTCCATTTGCATGACTGATGGTGGAGGTTGTATCAAGCAAATGCCTCTAGATCCCTGTTAACAGAGAAGATCCTGTGAGAAGCCTTGTAAATCTGTGCACGGTGTTTCTGCAGGTCTCAGCAGCCTGGGAAGGGTGGGATCTGGGCATGGGATGCAGGGACATTGCAAAGTGTGCAGCAGCAGGCGCCAAGCTTCACCCTCTAGACCAGAGTTCCACTCTGAGGCTAGCCCAGCTGACTCACCCAGTGAACTCCCTGGCCCTCTGTTTTCTATGTAGGATGGACCCAAAAGTAGTGGGAGAGAGAAGGGGGAGCTGGTGTTTGCCCCCTACTTTCCTACCTGGCCCATGGCTGGCACGTTCCTCTAAACATGGTCATAGTTCCCGGAAGGTGGCCTGTTGGCTTCTGGGTTCTGAAACCTGCTGGATACCCCATCCCCTCAGCCCAGGGAAGCACCTGTGCCCTGTGCTACAGGCCCAGTTCAGACCAGTGGTAGTAGACCTTGAGTTTTACCCAGGGACACAAACTTTCCTCAAATCCAACCTATCTCTGCTCTTGCAGGAACCCTAACATGTGGCCACCTCCTAATTCATGGATGTGCCTGCTCCCTCCTATGGAATAGCATCCAGTTCCTTGAAAGTGGCCAACAGGATCCTTACCTCTGGGCTCCAGGCCCCTCTGCCCTCACCTTGGCCTTGGCCATGGCAGCTCTGATGAACCCATCTGTTCCTGCTGCCTGCACAGCAAGGAAGGCCCTTCAGCCACATCTCTAGCTGAGGAAGCCCCTACCCATGCTTCAAGAGAACAACTGGGCACTACAAGTCTCTTGCATCTCAGCATACTCTGGCTGCCCCTACGTTACTTTGAGATAGTGTTTCTCGTTCTGTAGTACAAGCTATCCTAGAACACACAGTGTAGCCCAGGCTGACTTCAAACCTCCTGCCTCAGCCTCTCAAAGTGCTGAAATTAGGGGCACCAGTCACCATGCCTAACATCTTTCAGCCTATGGTGCCACAGGAACATTCAAGATCTGATACCCCACCCCAGTACGTGCCCCATCTGGCTTCAGGACTATGGAGGCCTCACCATATCACTGGTCTACGGGGACAAAACCTCTCTAGGTTGCTACTTTAGGTTTGAGGTAAGTGGTGGGGAAGAGGCAGGCAAAGGGTGTGGTCAGGAAGGAGTCGGGGAGCTCTGCCTTTGAAGGAGGCTCTGCCTGAGCAGACAGCACAGGCAGGTGGCTAGACAATAGGCAGGAGTGGCTCTCTGGGCAAAAGAGACGGCAAGATGCCCAAGTGAAGAGAACGCTTCTGGAGTCGGCAATGGCTTCCTTTGCAGCAGGTGGCCACAGAGTGAGGATGAAGGCTGAGTGAGGCAAGGTCTTTAGGACTCAGCCCTGAGGAGCCCAGGAAGACTCTAGACACTGGTCATTTCAAATTCAAAACAACTCTGGAAGATGAGATTGGCCCTGTCTTCTACAGACACTGAGCTCTGGGCCCTGCTGGAAGCCAAGTGGAAGGAGGATTAGCAAGGAAAGCCAGGCAGGCAGCCTCTTTATGGTTGGGAAAAGAGAGGGTTGAAGAGTCTCCAGGAGCATGAAGGTGAGGAGACAGGGGGCGGGGGGCAGCATTTTCTTCTCCCAAGCTTTGGCTGGAAGAGAGAGACCTGGAGCTGGAGGCCAAGGGGAGCTGTTGATAGTCATTATTATAAGAGGCAGGGTGCTAAGACATTTTTTTTATTTTTGAGACAGGGTTTAACTACATAGCCCAGCTGTCCTAGAACTTGCTATGTAGTCCAGGCTAGCCTCAAACTTAGAGAGATTCACTTGCCTCTGCCTCCTGAGTACAGGGATTAAAGGTGTGTGCCATCAAGCCCAGCTAAGACCTGTTCTCACTGGGAAAGGCTGTAGATCCAATCCAGATTAAATGGGACTAGTTCCCCAGCGGTGGTCCATCAGGAGTCTTACCCAGGGGTGAGTGACTCTGAACTCAGCTGGGAACAAGGCCATCATTCTCCTGCCCTGGAAAGGCATGGCAAGGACAGGAACAGGTGGAGGAGAAGGGTTGCCATGTGAAACCAACAGACTTCTGGCACCCCACCTACAAGCACACCTTCTTCCTGGCTAAAACAGCCAGTCACACTCAAGATCCACACCATCCTCGTTAGGTAGCATGCTAAGAGGAAGCCAGCTCTAATGGGTTTCCCCCTCTTCTCTCCCCTCTCCCAACCCTGTCTTTTTTTTTTTTTTCCGAGACAGGGTTTCTCTGTGTAGCTTTGCGCCTTTCCTGGAGCTCACTTGGTAGCCCAGGCTGTCCTCGAACTCACAGAGATCTGCCTGCCTCTGCCTCCCGAGTGCTGGTATTAAAGGCGTGTGCCACCAATGCCGGGCTAGCAACCCTGTCTTTTTCTTTAACTTTTTTTTTGTTTTTATGTGTATGAATGTTTTGCCTGCTTGTATGTATGTATGTATGTATGTATGTATGTATGTATGTATGTATGTATGTGTGTATGTATGTGTGTGTGTGTGTGTGTGTGTGTGTGTGTGTGTGTGTATATATATATACCGTGTGTGTGCCTGGTGCCTGCAGAAGCCAGAAGAGGGCAGGGCATCTGATTCCCTAGAACCTGAGTTATGAATAGTTGCTAGTTACCAGGCGGGTGCTGGGAACTGAACCCAGGTCCTCTGCAAAAGCAACAAGTGCTCTTAACTGTTGAGCCATCTCTCCAGTCAGCTAGCCAGCCTGCATGCCTTCCTTTCTCTTTGACAAGTTCTTTCTGTGTAGCTCTTGCTGGCCTTGAACTCGGGATCCTCATGAGTGCTGAAATCGGAAGTGTGTGCTGCCACTCCCAGCTCTGGAGATGTTTCTTGATTGGTCTGATCCAATTCTGACCATCTAATTCCTTTGGCTTGTGATTGGCTTCGTATAGGCAGATAACGCAGGCCCAACCGATGAATACAGGAGGCAAGTCTACAGAGCTCCTGGGAAAGGTTTCCTGGCCTTTCAAAGACACCCTAAAGGTCACTCATCTCTCTGTGCCTCCTGCCTAAGGACCAACCACCTCATGCTCCTGCCACCAGGCCAGCCCCACTGTGTTGGGCTGTACCCTCAAACCATGAACTGAAGTGAGCTGGGGTGCTCACCACTAGCCTGAGGATACCTCAAAAGAAAGAATCACAGAGTAATAGCTGCAGAGGCCAGGCACCCCAAGACTGGGGCATACGGAGGTTGCCATTGAAAACCTCAGTACATGAAACATTAATTGACGGATTCTCCTCCACTCTGACCCTTGGACCAGCAAAAAACTAAGCAGGGCCTGGCAGCACATGCCTGGAATTCTAGTTTCTCAGGAGACTAAGGCTGGAGGAGTCTAAGTTCAAGACCAGCCTGGGAAACTCCATAAGAATCTGTCTCAAAATAGAAATAAAATTAGAGCTGGGGATATATATAGCTCAGTGGTGGGGTACTGGCCTAGCATGTATGAGGCCCCAAGTGCAATTCCCTGGTACCACAGGAGGGAAGTAGAGAGGGAAGGAGGGAGAGACGGAGGAAGGGAGGGAAAGAGGAAATAAATTTCTTGTTCAAATGATTTCTGTTTAGACACCAGGTGCATTTCAAGGAGGCATGGCCATGGACAATGGATGTCTGTTAGGTATTGGGGGGAAATGGTAAGTGACCATGGAAACTAGCACAAAGCGGTTCCTTTTCTGCCGGAAGTGGAGATGAAAAGGACTGAACAGATACAGTGGGAATAAGCGTTGGCGAATGAAAAGATGTAGGGCACCAAAGCTATCACCACAAAGAACCCACGTGCTTGATGAAAATGATGACACTTCCGGCCCACAGAGGAGCAGGCAGGAAGGGACACGGGAAAAGCCGATTCCTCTGTGAGGCACCATGAGGAAACCGGTGGTAGACTGAGGCAGAGCTGCACTGTCCATTAGGTAGCTGCTAGATAGGCCAGCCTTAGTGTGTTTTCAAATTGGCCTGCGCTGTAACACACAACACATTCCCGTAACTCAGCAAGGAAGAGTAACAAAGTTGGGGGGACAACGGGACTGAGAGATGGTGGGATGCAGGATCCATCGTGTTCCTTGGTCCTCTCTCACTGATTGCCCAGCCCGTGGACATAGAGCATCCCTAGGCCTCATGGTAGTTGGATGTTGGTCATGGTTACACTTGACAAATGTCTGCTTCCTGTTATTCTTTTTTTTGTTTTGTTTTTGCTTTTGTTTTTGGTTTTTCGAGACAGAGTTTCTCTGTGTAGCTTTGTGCCTTTCCTGGAACTCACTCTGTAGCTCAGGCTGGCCTCGAACGCACAGAGATCCGCCTGGCTCTGCCTCCCCAGTGCTGGGATTAAAGGCGTGCGCCACCACCACCCGGCTCCTGTTATTCTTACAGTAATCTCCATGAAGCCACTCTCTTCTGCGCCACTTACCGACTTGTCCCGAGAGACCTTCTTGAAGATGATGTGGGACTTATTGGTTTTCACACAGGCTGCCATGTTGTCCGTCCCTTGGGAACTATGTCAGGTTGGAGGGCTGGGAAAGTACAATCCCAAACATAAAATTAAGGACACTCTGGACGTAAAGCCTACTCCTGAGTCTTCTTCCCTTGGACATTTCCCCCCATGGATGCTCCAGCATCCATGCTTGATCAAATCAGCTGATTGGTTGTACTTCATTGTAGGGTACACTTAAAAAAATATTTCATGTTCATTTATTTGTATGTGTGCCACATGTTTACAGATGCCTGTAGAGGCCAGAAGAGGGTGTTAGATCCCTCGAAGCTGGAGTTGTAACCTCCTGACCTGGGTGCTGGGAACCAAACTCACGTCTTCGGGAGGAGCAGCAAGTACTTGTAACTTCTGAGCCATTTCTCAAGCACCAGTACCCCCACTCTTGAAATGGGGTCTCACTACGTAGCCCTGGCTGGCTTGAAACTCACTCTGTAGACCAAAATGACCTCAAACTCATAGAGATCCACCTGCCTCTGTCTCCAGAGTGCTTGGATTAAAGGCGTGCGCCACCACACCTGGCCCGGTGTATATTTTGGTGTGTTCTGTTTTTCTTGGTAAGCTTCAAACACGTCAATAAACTTCACCAACTAGATTCTAATGAAGTTTTGCTTTTTCTAATTAAATGTTGGTGTCATGTACTTGTCAGGTTATGTCTAAAATGCTGTCATTCCAGGTGTGGTGACTCCTACCTATTATCTCGAACTCAAGAGACAGAGCTAGGTTGTAGAGAATTTGAGGCCAGCCTGGTCTACACAGCGAGTTCCAGGGCAGCCAGGGTTACATAGTAAGACTGTCTCAAACGAACAAAACCAATCAATGGTATCATAATTAGATCCTTTCTTCTTCCTCCTACTCCTCGTTTCATTATGTGGCCCAGGCTGGCTTCAAACTGGCAATCCTCCTGCCTACTGCCAGGATTAGAGGTATGTACCACCATACCTGGCTTTTTGTGTCTTGTGGTAAGCATACAGAAATCGTTTCTGAAACACATCAGAACAGAACTGCTTCCCAAATGCAGTTGTCAGGAGCGTATGAGAACTCCACAGTTCCATTAAGAAGGCCTTTCCCCCACCCAGCGTGTCTGTTCCCTCTCCTCAGTCTGACAGATAGTCAGGCCATCTCACGGTCTAGGATTAAAGACCCTCCAAGTTTCTTTCCCAAGCAAAGTCCTGTGGTAGCAAACCCCAGCATTTCGCCTTGCAGAAGCATGCCTGTCCTTGTTGGCCTGTGTCCACCCTGGTGTCTGAGAATGCTTGGGTTCGGCTCTCACTTACCTTGTGATTTGTCACCAACCAGCTGGGATGGCCAAGGAGGTCAGGAAAGGGTCCCTGTGTTTTCAGGTGGTGAACAGCCAGCTCCTGTTCTGAGGCAACTGGTGAAGTCCCACCAGATGACCGCACAGGGCAAGAGTGAGGCCCCTAGCTGCCACGTGGGGAATTTGTAGGTATCTGTAGGGATGCCCAGCACTGAAGTCTCAGTGTCTAAAAGCCAAATCAGATTTGAAGAGCAGGGAGGAGATCGGATTAGTGAGATGGCAGATTGGCCATTTCAGCAGTTCTAAGCATTAGCTGGGAGCTCCAATCTTCTCAGAGGATCCCAAAGATGCACGAGCTATCCAGCTGGCCTGGGGAAGGTGCAGTGCGAGGAACAGCTAATTAAAATCTCTCTCTCTCTCTCTTTTTTTTCTTAATCCTAAACCTCTTTGGGTTCTGGAAATAGATAGCTTATCCCTTCGCTCCTCAACATCATCAGGAAGGGGAATGTTCAAGTGACAGACCTGATTAGGCTCAGCAGGCATTAAGGTATTCTATAAAGGAAAAGGTCAAGGAGAAATGTCAAGCCAGGTCTGAGCTGCAGGTGTCCCTCTTCTTCACTCAACATCAGGAGTCCTGTTGGGCTCTCTATCTTCCTACATCTTTACATGTCCAGTATGGGTCCATCACCACCTGGGCTTCCCTGGGCAGTAATGAGTCTACATCTGATGGGTATCCATCTCTACTTCCTAGGCCCTTCTCCACGCCCAGCCCAGCCCTTCTTAGCCCTGACCCTCAATTGTCCTGCTGGGGAGGTCCTGTCACTCTTGCCTGTAGACATGGGTCCTTCCAAGTTTGACCAGATGTCATTTCCTCAAGGAAGTCCTCCCAGCCACCAGGACCAGGCCAGTGGCCATTCACCCTTACTAGTGACTCTTTTTTTAAATTTATTTTTTGGCTTTTCGAGACAGGGTTTCTCTGTGTAGCTTTGCGCCTTTCCTGGATCTCGTGCTGTAGACCAGGCTGGCCTCGAACTCACAGAGATCTGCCTGGCTCTGCCTCCCGAGTGCTGGATTAAAGGCATGTGCCACCGCCGCCCGGCGTGTGACTCTTTTTTCTTTTTCTTTTTTTTTTTGGTTTTTCGAGACAGGGTTTCTCTGTGTAGCTTTGCGCCTTTCCTGGAACTCACTTGGAGACCAGGCTGGCCTCGAACTCACAGAGATCCGCCTGCCTCTGCCTCCCGAGTGCTGGATTAAAGGCGTGCGCCACCACCGCCCGGCGTGTGACTCTTCTTTACTAGTCTCTGGACCTGTAAGGCAGAGTGCTCATGACATTGTGTTTTCCTCACTTTGAGGGGAGTAATCCATACTCCCCCAAACCCTCAGGGAATGAAAGTCTGGAATGCTATGGCCACTAACTCACCTATATAGTGGTATTCACTCTGGAAATAAAACAGTAGCAACAGAAGACTTCTTGTGATACCTAGGGTGTCACTCTCTGTCCCCCAACCTGGTGGCTTTCAGTCCCTCCTGGATAATACCTGCCAGGTCCTGGCCTTATTTCTCAGTACTCTGCCCATCTCAGCACTCTGCCCACCAGCCACTGTCGGGTCTGCTGCCCTCCCTTGATTTCTGTAAACCCAGCTTTTTCCCTTCCTGCTTTTTGCTCCTGCTCCTGCTCCTCCTCCTCCTCCTCCTCCTCCTCCTCCTCCTCCTCCTCCTCCTCCTCCTCCTCAGTCCTCAACACATACAACCAAAGGAGTACTTGGGACTCCAAACACTTAGCAAGTCAAGAACCTGGACCGCAGTAGTAACAGCTCATGATTTAGTGAAGCAGTTACCATGGTGATGGATTTGATAGCATTTTCACACATCTCACTGCATTTCATTCTATTTCATCCCGTCCCCCATGCACTCTCCTTTGTGCCCCCTTTATTTAGTTTGACCTAAAAGTGGCCAAGCTTTTAATTCCCAAGGGAAAAACCCGACTTTATTTGTATTATTTACTTTGAGATCGGGTCATGCTTACGTACCTGGGGGCTGGAATTACAGACGGTTGTGAACCTCCATGTGGGTGCTGGGAACTGAACCCAGGTCCTTTCTAAGAGCAGTGAGTGCTCCTAAACACTAAGCCATGTCTCAAGCCCCAACATTGTCTTTTTAAAAAAATTCTTTTATGTGTATGTGTGTGCTGTAGTGCATGTCTGTGTATCACATGTATGTAGTACTTGCAGAGACCGGAAAAGGGCACAGGATCCCTTAGAACCAGAGTTACAGTTGTGAGCCTCCACATGAAGGTTGGGAATCAAACCCAGATCCTCTGCAAGAGCAGTCAGTGTTCCTGATCACGGAGCTCTCTCTCTAGTCCTGACGTTTTGTTGTTGTTGTTTTTTTTTTTTTAAAAAACAGAAATGCCAGCTAACAAATGTAAAAGGAATGATAAAACATTATCCAACAAAATGCAGTTGTATTAATCCTAGCTTTTTAGGTTTGTTTAGTTTTTTTTTTTTCCTGGCCTGGAACTCATGGCAATTCTCCTGCACTAGCCTCCCAAGTGCTGGGATTCTAGGTGTTGTGCCACTAAACCTGACTCGTTTCTGTAGCTGGAACACCAGGCCCTAGAGAGACTGCTCTTCTCCCACAGACAGTAAAAATCCTGGCTTCCTAGTGCTCCTAACCTAGACCCATACTCCCAAACTGCTGCCTTTGGTTTCGTTTTTCGGACACAGGGCCTCGCATCTAACTTGGGCTGTCCTTGAACTCATGATCTTCCTGCCTCACCTTCTGGAGTGCTAGTAGTACAGTCCTACACCTTCATGTTTTCCTCAGACCCCAGCCCTTTTATCAAGTACGTTATACTCCAGGCCCCAGTCTGCCTTAATCACAGCTAGATACATGCCCTGCTCTTCGGATCCTGCATGGCCTGTCTTTCTCTTATTTCCATGGAAACGGCAAGATTATTGCCATGGTTTCCTCTTACTCCCTGGTCAACCCTAGCATTTCCCAGTGTGGTTCTGTGTGGCGTGGCATGCCCCCTCCCCTGGGGAACTATGAGTGACAAATTTCTTTATGGTAAAGTTATTTCCTGACCTTCTGGCTCACCATACCTGAATGACAGTAAAACTTCCATCTTGAAACTTTAGGACTAGTCATTGGCCTTTAAGCCACTAAGCAGCAAGGCGATGTAGGGCTGAGGTCCCTCTAGGACAAGGTGATGCAGGGCTGAGGTCCCTCTAGGACAAGGTGATGCATTTGGATCTCTGTCCCAACTGCATGGGAGGTATCCCTTTGGGTTAGCTTGAATCCATGAAGTCTTTAGTTCCTACTTCTGGCCAAAAAGGAGGATGTGTTAAATTATAACAAAGTTAAGGACTCAACACCCATGTGTGTGATCCCAGACTGGATAGTCAGCTGGATAAGTGGGGTGCACAGAACATTCTGGATGAACTGGGGAAATGTGAATGCGGTTGAGACAGTGCCAGAACAGAGGCTGGCAGACAGCTCAGTGGGTAGAGTTGTTTGTTATGCAAACCTGATGATGACCCGAGTTCAATCCCTGGATCCCATGTGGGAGGGGGAGAATCTGCCCCCAAATCTGTGCTCTGATCTCCACATGAGTGCTTTGGCACATGGGGGGATAGGCCGAGACCCTTATCAAAAACCAAAAAAGGGAGGCGGCTAGAGAGATGGCTCAGCAGTTAAGAGCACTGGCTGCTCTTGCAGGTGACTTGGGTTCAGTTCCAAGCACCCACATTGTGGTTCACAGTCCCCCTGTAACTCATTTCAGGGGACCTGACACTTTCTTCTCATCTCCACCAGCACCAGGCATGGACATGGTACATACGTACACACACATGCACACAAAACATTCAGACACTTAAAAAAAAAAAGAAAAGAAAAAACAACAAAATAAAGATAAGCATTAAAATAGGTTACAAGTCGAGCATGGTGGCACATGCCTTTAATCCCAGTGCTCAGAAGGCAGAGGCAGGCAGATCTCTGAGAAAGCCTGGTCTACATAGTAAGTTCCAGGCCAGCCAGGGCTACATAGTGAGACTCTGTCTCAAAAACAAAACAACCAACCAACCAACCAACAACCAAAAAATAGGTTATGAATCCAGGAAACTCCTTTTTAAAATTTATTTTTATTTTATGTGCATTGGTGTGAGGGTGTCAGATCTTGGCATTACAGACAGTTGTGAACTGCCATGTAGGTGCTAGGAATTGAACCCAGGTCCTCTGGAAGAGCAGCCAGTGCTCTTAACCACTGAGCCATCTCTCCAGCCCCTCAGGACACTCTTAATGTCTCCCTTTAAAATACAAAGATGGGCTGGAGAGAAGTGGCAGTGGTTAAGAGCACTTACTCTTGCAGAGGACTGGGGTCGGCTCCCAACACTCACAAGGCTGCTCGAACCATCTAAACCTGCAGTTGCAGGGGCTGCTCCTCTCTTCCGATGTCTGCAGGCACCAGGCATGCACGTACATACATGCAGGCAAAACACTCTAACAATGCAAATTTTTAAAAATCTAAGTTTTTTTTTTCAAATACAAAACAGAGAAGTGGATTTGCGGGTGGGTGAAGTGGGGAGATGGGGGAAGGTAATAGGAGGAAGAGTGAGGGGAAACTTCCATCAGGATGTAAAATAAATGAATAAATTTAATTAATAATAATTAAAAAATGCCAGGCATGATGATGCATGCCTGTAATCCTAGCACTTGAGAGGCTGATGAGAAGATTTTACAAGTTCAAAGCTAGTGTGATCTACATAGTGAGACTCTACCTTCCCCTCATGTAACTCCACTCCAAGACTAGAGCCAGCAAGATGGTTCAGTGGGCAAAGATACTTGCCACAGAATCCCAATGACATGAGTACAATTCCCAGAATCCACATGGAAATGGGGAGAGAGCTGACTCCATAAAGTTGTCCTCTGACCTTCACACAAGCTGCCACATGTGCATACCCACATATACACATCATGTATACATACAGTAATGGATAATTAAAAGCTAAAAATACAAAAATCAAAAAGCTCCACAAACTCAAAGAGAAGAAAAATGGCCAGGACTCTCCGGCCCTGCCTGGCTGCAGTTGTTTGCTCATGGAATCCTGCATCCTCCCATTGCTTCATGGGTGCCAAGCCACAGGAAGGGTATAGGTGAGCATATCTTAGTCACTGGCCGCCACAACTTTGTGTGTGTGCATATATGCATGCAAGCATGTGCGTGTGTGTTCACTGGGGATCCAACCAGAAGCTTTGGGTTCATACACACTAGAGAAACCTCTACACACTTCTATGTGGAAATGTCTTTTTTTTTTAAGGTGAAAAAAAAAAGTATGTATTTAGAATCAGCTAGCTGGACTCGGTTTAGATGATCCCAGTTTTGTTGGCAACATCCAGAGCATCATAATCATGAGTCAATCGAACATACACCCTCTCCTCTTCATCAGGCCTTATTATGCTGTTGACTTTGGCCACATCAATGTCATAGTCTCTTCACAGCCTGTTTGATTGGTGCTTGTTGGCCTTGACATCCACAATGAATATGTTGTTGTCTTCTATCTTCTTCATGGCTGACTCAGTGGTCAGGGGCAACTGGATGATGGCATAGTGGTCAAGCTTGGTTTTCCTTGGTGTGCTTTTCAAGGACATTTGGGCTGCCTCCAGAGCTACAGGGTCTTGGGCCGCCAGAAGGTGGGTGACGTGCAGATCTTTTTGAGACTGTGGACACTTCTCAGCACTGCCTTCTTGCCTTTCAAGGCCTTCACTTTGACTTTGGCTTTAGGAGGGGCAGGAGCTTCCTTTGATTTCGGTGCCCTCTTGGCTTGGAAATGTTATTTTTAACCTCTGGTTTGTGATGATTTTTCTCTTCTTAATGGAGAAATGAGACAAAAAGGGCATTCTTGTTCCTAAAAACCAAGTATTCCAGATACAGGACTCTCTTACTCTGAGTTTGAGGTTCTCAATTTTTCAGTGTGACTCTTCCCATCTTCACAGGACAGGCTTCAGAACCACCATGACTTGCCTACCCTCAGTGTAACATCTAATGACATCTAGCACCCACTTCTGACAAGCCTTACACAGACCATCCAGCCCTGGGCAAAGGCAGATCTGCCTGTCTTTAGCTGTGCATTACAGAACTGCATTTTGAAACTCCAGAGCCCAGGGAACAGCTGGAAGCACAATAAACCCCCATCAAGCAAGACCAGCAATGTTTGCTGTGTGCACACGGAACACTTAGTCCATAAACGTTCCAGACGATGGCTCCAGAGCATAAGGACAGAAATATCCACTCCATAAAATAAGCAGAGTGTGGTGGTGCTCAGGGATAAGTCCTTACTTTGCAAAAACAGGTAACTCCAAAGTTGGGCATGATGCCTCATGTTATTAAGCCCAGCATTCTGAAGGCTGAAGCAGGAGGATCTTAAGTTCAAGGACAATCTGGGATACACATGAGAAAAAAAAAAATAAGGGGGCTAGAATGGCTCAAAGTTAAAGCACTTGCTGCTCTACCAGAGAACCTGAGTTCAGTTCCCAGTACCCACATTGGGTGGCTCACAACCAACCTTTAACACCAGTTCCAGGGAATCCAATACCTTCCACAGGTGTATACACACGCACGCATGCACGCACCTTTGCTCACAACTACCTTTAACTCCAGCTCCAGAGTATCTAACACCCTCCAAAGGTGTATACACACAGACACACAAACTCCTTTGCACCTTCCCTCTGGGTTTGTTCTTGAAGTTGACTGGCCTGAATTCCCAGTCCAGGAAGTCCTGTTCATACAGGACACCTTTCTCTGGAGTCACCCACTGGGAGATGAGGCTCCAAGCCCTGTGTTTCAACTCTAAACACTAAGGACAGTCAGGGCTCCTGGGGGAGGGGCAGCGCTATGGGCACTGTCAGCCAAGAGGCTTATGCTTGTCATCTTAAGGGCACTCGCTGGAGGAAAACAGGTGCTGTGCTAAACATCAACTGCAAATGAAATGGCGTGTCCTCATTGCCAGAGCTTTATGAAACAAACACAGGGCTTTCTGAAGTAGCTGCCATTTCTGAAGAGTGTCAGGAACAGGAGCTTTTAAAAGCCATCCCCTGGGGCAGCAGGGATGACTCCGTGGTTCAGAGCACTGGCTGCTCTTCCAGAGGACCCAGGTTAGATGGCCAGTGCACACAGGAGGTTCACAGCTGTCTGTAACTCCAGTTCCAGTGATCTGACACCCTTTTCTGGCCTCCAAAGGTACCAGGCATTTAAGTGGTGTACAGACATGCATGCAGGCAAAACACTCAAACACATAAAACACTGAAAAAAAATCTAAGCTATCACTCCAACTCCTACATTAGTTAATTCTATAGAACAGAGGGCTGCCTAATACTTAAAACATAATTGTAGTTCACAATTTTCTTTTTTTTTAGTTCACAACTCTCAAAGTAGTAAGACTTTACAAACAAAAACCCCATAGTCCACATTCCAGCCCTTATTTGGATCTCTTGTGTAACATTCCCAATAAGTTATTATTTCCAAGGTTGGGAAATCAATCACTCATTATATATTTACTTTTTATCTCATCCTGCAGCCTAGTCTCGAACTCTGGATTCTCCTGCCTCAGCCTTCCGAATACTAGGCTTACAGGCATGTGTCACTACAGCTTAGTCGTGGGAGAGCTGTTGGAATGAAACTGATGTTCCTTCTACTTCTCCCCATGGCTTCAAGTTCATCTTTCTGCAAATTTCTCTGATGAGCATAAGGATGCTTACTTCCCAAGGGCACTGGAATCCCTTCACCACTCTGGGATCCAATGTTACTGGTGCCCTAGATGTGTGTAGTGGGAGGTGGGTAGCTCCAGAGGGGGCCCTCGGTTCTGTAGTCCACTGATGAGTCCCTGTGTCTATGAGAAAGCTGCTCAGCCTCCCTGTGATTTCCTTTTCTCCATTTGTATAAGGCAACATCACTACCTGACCATTTTGTGATGGGGTGAAGAAACCTGTGGAATGTGTAGACAAGTCCCTTGAAAAAATGCTCAGAATAGGGTTAGGCAGGGCTCTCAGACTTGCTCTTTTCCTCCTACACTGGAGGCTGATACACACACCTGGGTGCTTCCTTAGGCTCTGTATTGCTCACTGAACCCCGATGACCATGGGGTATCCGGAACAGTGAAACCACTACTAAAGAACTCGGTGTCCTTCCACCACCCCATGGATGGAGTCCAGGATCTGTGAACTTGGCATTTGTGCAAACTTGTCCTGAACGTTACTAGTATGTCTATTTTCCCGCTGACTGTTTGGCACTGGGCATCGATTGGTGCGCTCTTCCCTGAAGGACCGTCTCTCCCACTCCCAGCTTTACTTGGTTGTCTACAGCTGTGTAGGACTGAGGCGTTGTGGGCTGCCCCACCCCCACCCCCGTTACCCGGTGTGTATGTTGGTGTCCCCCTTGGGTCCTCACATCTGGGTGGTCATGTTGGTGAGACTTTTATGTATAGCTTCTGATGTGACGAGGAACAGTCGCACAGCAAGTCCCTCTGCTTCTTACCATCTTTCTGTCCCTCTTCATCAACGTTCCCTGAGCTTTAGGTGCAGAAAATGTTTTGTACAGGTATCCACTGGGACTGGGCCCACAACTCTGCATTTTGACTGACTGGTTCTCTGCAGTGGTCTCCACTTAAGAAGAAAGTGTCCACTTTTCTCTGGATTGATATGCTACTTATAGATCTTAATTTGAAAGACAACCAGTGCCTTTGTTGGTGTTATGGGCTGGTGACTATACATCGTAAATCTATAAAGGACCACGAAATTGTCCACTTTAAATACTGTGAGATCAGAGCAGCAGTCTGCTGAAGCAAGGAAGCCAACAGACCATTGTGACCTCTCACTGGCACACACACCCAGGCACTTCTACAGAAACTCAAGTTTGAGGATCCTTCATTTCATTTGAGATCTAAGTTGATGGATGAAAATTGGGATCCACTGTCAATATTACTGAAATAGGATACAGATGACATCATAGCTGATTCATCTTGCATGCCTCCCCCCATATGGACCTAGAATGGCAGTGTTTGCACAAATGCGCCCATCTGAGGTCAGGAAGCTGGTCAGAACTCAGCTGTGAAACTTCCTCCCATTTCCCTAATAAAATAAAATATAATTCAGATGACTACATTTGAGAACTAAAAACTCCTCTTATTCCTACTTAGGACACCTTGTAGAAAGGAAAACGGTGGTTAAACAAAGTAGGAGTAGTACAATCTAGCAGCTCATCGCTACTCCCTCTCAATATATCCCACACAGGCTTCAAAACGTGAGACTGACCAAACCCAGGTGGGCACAGACAGACACATGGGTGTTCGTATGCCTTGAATCATGGCAATCTTGTTTCCCAGTCAAACTATCCGTGGGAACTGGGCTGCCCTGCCCTCTCCTCCATACATTTGCTGCAATGTCCACAAAATGCCCAGTTCCCCGGTGTCTAGGATCTATGATATAAAGCAGTGTGTAAGGGTCAGAAATGGTGGTGCACCTCTTTAATCCCAGCACTAGAGGCAGGAGGGTCTCTGGGAGTTCCAGGCCAGTCAAGGCTACATAGGGAGACCCTATTGGGGGGCGGGAGGAAGCGGTGTACCCAGAGTGTACTTTAGGAATCAAGCCTTTAACCTGATTTATAATATCACACTGGGCAATGACCTAGTGAATATAAAGCTGTTACATACAAGTAACATGAAACAGACTGAACAGGTTAGAGGAGGAAGTCGGCCTGTTCTTCCTTGAGACTGCTGTAGAGAAACAGCTGAAACAAGAAGACAGCATGTAAAGACCAGACTAGAAACCCAGGGATGCGAGGGCTCCACCTGCAGGCAGAGAAAGGTGCAGACCTGGGGTGAACACCACACTAGTGCTCAGTCAGCACTGGCAGTTAAAAAGGACCAGGTACTGGGGAGGGGCATGAACTTAGTCAAGAGCAGTTCTGCTTCAAGTTCAAAAGCAGGGTGACCGAAGTGACTGATGTTCACCTGACGCTCCCTCTCCCTTACAAGGACAGCTGACGTCTGGCACAGTTTCTGTACCCCAACTTACACCTCTTCAGTGGACGCAGGGTATCTGTCCACAGCAACGCCCAGGTGGGGTGGAGGGTGGGAGGGATCTGCAGACACTTCCTGTGTTCAGACTTGAACAGGACACAGAGCTGGAGTGCAGTGTTTATGGGAGTGATGATTGACGGGGATGGGTGATAGGCTGAGAATGACCAAACACCAGGAAAACTGTTGCCTGGAAAAACTAAATACCTGCTGGGCAAGGCTGTGTAGCCTTGTTACCCTACCCACTGGGAGGCAAGAGGATCTACACACAATGCAAGACCGAATCTCCTCAAGGACCAGGTATCAAAAAATCAGTTCCTTTCCTCCTTACTTAAGGACATAAAAGAAAGACGAAAATAAACAAACAAATACAAAAAGCAACCAAGATGCAAGGAGTTTGAAAAGTATATAACACATTTTATTTTTCTTTATTGACAATCAAGTTCTGTTGGGACACATAATTAAATAAATAAAAGATGTGCCCTGGCCAGCGAATTTCAACTTCCATCAACACAAGCTCTCTGGCAGCAAACCAACAGGTGAGCTGCAAGCAGGGAAGACGTCAGAGGAAAGTCTGCCGTCCTCTTCCCCAGCTCCAGCACTCGCGTCCTTCCTGTCCAGAGAACCAGTATGGAGGCAAAAGTAAAGTGCAAAGTAAATGTGACAAACACACGGGGCTTCAGCCACCCAGACACAGCTCAGACTGTGTGCAAAGGTCAGCAGTATGGACAGCACTTTCCAGCCACCCAGACACAGAGCTCAGCCTGTGTGCGCAGGTGAG